>JAVJIF010028730.1:0-80131 GCA_038442645.1 Agave tequilana
TCACCAGATGCGGGTCTGATTTTGTTGAGACGCGGGTCTCAGTTAGAGAAACACAGGCCTCAGTTTTACTCACGCACTCATATGTGTGTGCTTGTGTTATATACACCCCTCTATCCCCCTTCTCCCCTCTCCCTTTCATTTTTCTCTTCTTCTTCCTCTTCTTTCTTCTTCACTATAGCCGTGTCTCCTCCTCCCCCTGGCACCACCACTACTCTGACCAACCTCCTTCCAACTCCTCTCCTTCTCTCCCTACCTCTCCTTCTCTCTCTACTCTAAAAACTCATCACTATCAACTTCTCCTTCTTCACCTACAAAACAAACAACCATCAACTTCTTCACCATCTCTACCACCACCAACATCACCGACCACCACCACTCACTGACAAACTTTCTCCTCTGGTAAGCTCTTGCACCCTAGCCATTTCTCTCCTTCTGAAACGATGCTTCGTCAACCCCCCAAACCACCTCCCTACACTACACTTGCACCACCCCCATCACCATTCCACCTCCTCCTGGCCGCGCCACCGTCGGCGTCCCCCAACCTGGCCATGGCCACTTTTCCCCCTCCTTTCTTTCTTCTCTTCTTTCCTATCTTTTTCTCTTTCTTTCTTTCTTTCTTCCTTCTTTTTCTTTCCTTCTGCGCACAACCTCTCTCTCTCTTCTCCTCTCACTCCCTCTCTCACACTCGGTCTTTCTCTCATTCGTTTACCTCCCTCTCACTCTCGTTCTCTATCTAACTCACTCTCGCACTCTCTCTTCCTCTCTCTCTCTCTCTCTCATTATCTCTCCCGCTCTCTTTCCTTTACTCTTTATCTCTCTCTGTCTCTTTATCTCAGTCTCTCTCTCACGCTGTCTCTATTTCTCTCTCGCTATTTCTCTCCATCTTTTTCTATCGCTCTCTCTTTCCTCTCTCTCTTTATATATATATAGGGGTTACTGTACCTCAACTGACGGCTGAGAGAGTTTCTCAGCCGGCGGGACGTGGTAACAAAATAGCCACGAAATTGTCATTAATTTTGGCGGACAAAAACCTGAGAAATCCTGCCTAAATTACTATCAGTCACCTCAACATTGTCTTTGACGAAAACACCCTCCCTCACAACTTTTTACCTTATGTAAAACATTTTCTTTCAAAAAAATTTACAGATCTAAAATTTCACCTAATCATTCTGAAGAGATTAGTTCTATTGTTTCACAAATTTTCTCAGTTTTTTAAAAATATATTTGCTACATATGGCGCCAAAGAAATCAACCGCGGAAAAAGGTAATGGTGAAACAAAAGTAAATTTTTTTTAGGGTTTATGGATTTTAATAGTTATATTTTTTTCCCAGATTTGATTCTGTTTCTGACAGTTTTTTTGAAAACTTGGGACCATGGTCGCAAATAAGAGAGAGATTCTGAAACTTGAGATCATGAATACCTTTTTAAATTTATAAATTTTGTAACACAGCAACAAAGGTCCAATTTTTTAAGTTTTTTAATTTCCTTCTTTGTCTACCATGATCGCAGTTGTTTGGAAAAGCGTTGTAGATATATGCGACCTTAGTCATAGCGTTTTAATAATTATTTTTTTTCATACACTTTATGTCGACCTGGGTCGCAGTTGTTTGAATTAGAGTTGCAGATGTATGCGACCTGGTCGTAGCTTTTTAAAATTTATTTATTTTTTCATACCCTATCAGTCTAACTGGGTCGCAGTTTTTTGACTTTGCGTTGTAGATGTATGCGACCTTGGTCGCAATATATTAAACATCATTTGTTTTCCATTCCATTTTCTAACGACATGGGTTGCAGTTGTTTAACTTCTGCGTTGTAGTTGTATGCGACTTTGGTCGCAGTATATGAAACATCCTTTATTTTTCATTCCCTATTCTGACGACCTGGGTGGCAGTTGTTTAACTTTGTGTTTTAGATGTATGAGACTTTGATCGCAGTTATTTACAAATCATTTGTTTTTCTTTTCCTTTTCTGACGACATGGGTCGTAGTTGTTTCAATTTGCGTTGTAGAGTTATGCGACCTTGGTCGCAGTATATTAAACATCATTTGTTTTTCATTCCCTTCTCTATCGACCTGGGTCGCAGTTGTTTAAAGTTGCGTTGTAGATGTATGCGACCTTGGTCGCAGTGTTTTAAAAATCATTTGTTTTTTATTCCCTTTTAATTTTTAATAAACATTAAACTAAAGTTTTTAATGTTTCTTCATCTATAGGTAAACAACAACTGAAGGTTCGTCCTCTGAGATCGAGCCTAAAACCTATGTGCGAATTCATTAAGAAATTCAGAAAGCACATTCAGAGCGATTTCATAGATGTGATCAAGAAGACCCCATTTGGCCCAATCTTCATGGCCTTCTACAATGAGGAATTTGGAGGTGAAAAGGGTCTAAAATCAAATATTAGTGTACTGAGAATTTTAGATCAATATGATAGGGATACAAGAACCTTTAGAATTGGGGGGTAACAAATTGAGTTAACAGTGGAGGATGTTGCCCTGACTTTTGGTCTACCTATTATTGGGGCGGATTTTGTTATGAATAAGATCTTTACAATGAAGGACAGAGGGGTTATAAAACATTATTTCCCTAATATAAAGAAGTTCACGAAAGTATCTATTAAAGAAGCTTTGGATGATCTTCTGGTCAAGAAAATAAGGAGGAGTGAATTAGATGTGACCAAGGATGAACAGCTTGAACAGTAAGTGACTTTAAATGAAATTATAAGAGACAGATAAACACTTGCAACTCAAGACTTTACTATAATAATCATCCTATACATGTCGGCCACTCTATTTTTTTCTGACAGTAAATGCACGGTGCCGTGGTATATTGTGGAACAGATTGCCAATATGCAGCTGATGAGGATAATATGCTGCGCTAAACCTATTTGGCAATTCCTGATTGAGTCAATGGACATCTTCAGGCATACCACGTACGAGCTGCAAGGATGCTCCGTACAAATTATTGTAAGTATGAATATCAAATTTGGCAAACATTGTATGAAATTTTTCGATATCTTGTGAATATTTGTGTAAACTAATTTAATTATACATTTTACAGTATTGGCTATGTGAGAGTGCTCTTATTTTTGAGCTGAGGTCTGAATTGGAGGACAAAACCCCACGCGCAGTAAGATGGGACCTCCAAAATATTAGCAGATCTCTATTTGAAGTTGATCTAAATGAGCTTGACACATATATCGTAAGTTTTTAAATATTAAATATCATATACTGTTGATTAAAATTTTATACATTTAAATGGACTGCAACCTCGGTTGCAGTTCATTTTATGTGCAGTACAATTGTGTGCGACCATGGTGCATTCTCTTGATAAATACCATATACATAAACTGCGACCATGGTCGCAGTCTTGAGCTGCAAGTCTTTGCAGTTCAATTTATGTGCAGTACAATTGTGTGCGACCATGGTCGCATTCATATGATAAATAGTTGTAAATAAACTGCGACCATGGTCGCAGTTATAATTATTTCATTGTTTTGTGCTACGACCATTGTCGTAAAGTTTAATTGTTTGTCTGATGTAATGCTTATAACTGAGTCCTAGGTCGCAGTTCCTTGTTAACTATTATAGTAAATGTTTTATTCATCTGCGATAAAACTATAAGATTTCTATATCGTTTTAAGTAAAATTTTTTTTTTAAATTTTGTGTCGAATGGCCAACATCTCTAATGATGAAAGAAATATGGTTGGTCTTCCTATTGAAAGAGAAGAGGAGGAAGAAGAAGAAGAAGAAGAACAAGAACATACATATAATGAAGCTAACATCCCGGCGGAAACGGAGCCAGAAGCAGCCGAAATAGTTGAGCAAGAACAAACGAGTGAGCAAGAACCAACTTGCAGGTTATTTGCCGCCACCACGGGATGAACAAGCTGAAGAAATTAAAGTTTTGAGGAATCAAAATCAGTACTTGAGAGAATATGTTTATCAGGTAGAAAGAAAAATTGAAAAAATGGAGACTGAGAACAGACTCAAGGCTGAATTAAAGAAAAAAAGAAGAGACAGAAGGGAGAAGAAAAAATTAAAAAAGCAGCAGAGGAAATTAAAAGTGAAAGAAGAAGAAGAAGAGTTGCTGAGAGCAGCAACTGCTGCGGAGGAGGAGGAGAAGGAGAAGAGGAGGAGGAGGAGGAGCATGAGAGGAGAAGGAGGGAAGAGGAGGAGAAGGAAAAGGAGGAGAGGAGGAGAGAAGAGGAGGAGGAGGAAAAGGAGGAGAGGAGGAGGGAAGAGGAGGGGCAGCAGAAGAGGAGGAGGGAAGAGGAGACGAAGGAGAAGGAGGAGAGGAGGAAAGAAGAGGAGCAGGAAAAAGAGAAGAGGAGGAGAAGAAGAGGCAGGAGAAAAAGAAGAAAAATAGAGAAGAGAGGAAGGAGAGGATGAGAGAGGAAGGAGAGGATGAAGGAAGGGAGAAGAGGAGAAGAAGTAGAAAAGGATGAGGGAGCAGATGGAGAAGCAGGCAGAAGAGAAAAAGAAAAAAATTAGAAGAGAATGAAATTAAAGGTTCTGAATTTATAGTAAATATTTTTAGGGAAAATTTTCCCAGTTTTTCTTTAAATATAACTCAACACATTCAAGAACTCCAAAAAAATAGAGCTTCTGAAGAAAAAATTTAAGAACAGACTCCGGCTCAGAAACAATCCTTAAAAAGAAAAGTTTTGAATTACTCTAAAGGAACGATAGAAAGGGGAGTCAAAGAACGCAAGGGCACTGAAAGAGATCGCGATGACTCCGACTTCGTTTATCCAAAAGAGAGAAAGAAAATTAATGAACATCCTCTTCCACAGCCTGCGGTTAAGACTTCTGCCACTGGTTTCGGCAACGAACAGATTTCTGACACTCAGCCAAAAACCAGAAAATTGATTGAAACCACAGCATACAGAATTCTGCAGCCCCATCAACAAGTTCTTATAAAAAATTTCTTGGACAAGGCCTTCTCTGAGTAAGTTAATTAATTTTATTATAAATCATATCAAAAACTATTAGATATTTGTATAAGAACAATATAATTCTTAACTTTGTTTTGAATATCTTGCAGTTCTACTGCATATCAGGATACCGACAACGGAATCATTGTTGCGAAAAATAACATTGAGGACCTGATGTTCAATAGAGAATTAGATGCGAATATAATTCATTTCTACGTGAAGCATCTAGAGAAAAGAGGGGGATTAAAAAGTATATTCTTTCAGAGCGAAGCTTGGGTAAACATCTATTTTCTCATTTACGGTAATTGAAATATCAATTTCCTAATTAATTTAGTGAATTAAATTTTGAACGTTAAATATTCTACTAGTAGTCTTTACTGCTGATAAGGCATAACGATGTACTGCGACCAAGGTCGCAGTCGATGATTAAATTAATCCCCAGGAATATCAATTTAGTAATGAAGGTTACGACTTTGGTCGCAGTTGCTAGTGACAGTTTTAATCAACAATAACACTGCGACTTGGTCGCTATGTATGTTAATATAAAAGATGGGTAGCTACCAAATATACTACGACCTAGGTCGCAGTCGATGATAAAATTAATCACCACGAATATCATTTTAGGAATGAAAGGATGCGACCTAGATCGCAGTTGCTTGCAGTCTTAATCAATAACAATACTGCGACCTTGGTCGCAGCATATATTAATAGAAAAGATGGGGTTCATAAGAAATGCTTAAAAATTAAACATGGATACCGGTGATGGCGATCAAGGTCGCAGCGTAAAGTATGCTAATCAAAAAGCACTGCGACCATGATCGCAGTCTGTTGTCTTGTCGTAATAACATCTTATTTTCATAATGTTTTTTTATACTTTAAATTCATTTTGAAACTTATTTTTTTTATTGTTCACAGCACGGTGTTATATCTAAATGTAGAGATCTTGAAGATTATTTCATCAAGCAGCTGTTGAAAAACTAGACAGTTGATGTGCAGTACATGTTCTTCCCGATCAATCACAAACACAGTGCCAACGATCCCGGATTTCACTGGACCTTGTTGGTATTTGATTGCCATATAGAAGAGTGGATTTTTTACAACTCTTTGATCCCAACTGAAAAACAAGTAGTACATTAAAGGTTTATCAAAGAGATGCAAGAATAATGGTGAGTTGAATTTTAATATTTCGATTACTGAATACTTGCATTGAATTTGATTAATACTGATATTTTTTTCTATTGACATTGCAGAAAGAAAGGTTATTATAGATTTTTAAAATTGATTTCAATAAATTAATGAAAAAACAAATATAAAATACACAAGATGCCCCCAACAAGCAAACATGTATTTAATTTTTTGGTGACGTTTACCTATCATATTTTCTACTTTTTTTAGTACAGAAATCTAATTTCATTTAATGATTACTCTGTACAATTTTCAGTGTTGATTGCGCTGTATATGTATGCAAGTACATGAAAAGTATAGCATTTGGTAGTCCATCAGTTATTGATACTGTTACGGCTGCCGATGTACAGAGACTAAGAAGTAAACTTGCATACATGATGCTTGCAGATAGAGAGAAAAGTTGGGATGAAGAAATAGAAATTATAAGAATGATGGTATTTGAAGACTGACAGTTGACAATTCATTGATGTACGTCAATTTTTATATATAAATGTAAAAATAAATGCAATTCATTGATCTGTTTGTTTTATTAATTTAATTTATAAACATTTTTATACATTTATTTATTATAAAATCTATTGAGATTTCTTTATTTCCAATCTATTTCTGTTATACCGTGCATTTTACTAATTCGTATTGATATTAGAAACAAACATGAGTTCAGAAGTTGTACTGCGACCAGAGTCACAGTAATGACCTGTTTGAGTTACAGCGTTTCCTTATATTGTGATACTGTAATCGAGACAGCGATCGTGGTCGCAGTTACGGAATCATTTATCAGTTCCCAATGCAACTGTGGTCGCACTTCCATAATCGGGAGACCAAAGTTTTTGTACACATAGCCCTTTATATATGTTTTAATTTAATTAACTTCATTAATTTATGTTATCGTAAACATAATCCTCCCTGCATTTTTCTATCATAAGATATTAAAACAATTATAATCTTCATGTGTTCAAAGTACAAAGTAACTTGATGTACGACTGTATTAACTTTTTAACTGTTTTCGAGAACTGAACAGTCACCTAAAAAGTATACAATTTATGGGAAAGGGCAGAAAATAAATTTGGTACATGTTCACGTCATTTGAGAGCTTAAACCTTTTGGAATTCTGGGATTAAAAATATATAAAGGGTCATCATTACAGGATTATAAACATACTAAATAGATTTTGCTCAAATTCGTTACTTTCAATATTCGGAAACAGATTCAAAAATGTCTTCTCCATCGTCTTCACTGGAAAGAAGCTAACCATCTAATGATAATTGGATGTATAGTTCTGAATCGATCCCTCGCTACGGGTCAGAGGATGAGCTTGATACAGCGACCCGTTCTGAGAGTTCATTGATGAACCAAAATACTGCCATGAAGAGGAAGAAAACGAAGAGGAGATTGTTGGTAAAGAGGTGGAAGAGACGAAAAGCGATACGGAAGACGAACACAGTAAAAATATTGAGGACGAATCTGATTATGATGGTGATGACGAGAACGAGTAGATTAGAACTTTAAAATTTGTATTTCGATTTTTTATAAATATATAAGTCTGTTTTCTAATGTTAATTGTGTGAATTATAATTTTTACTACTTAATCTTGGTTGAAATGTTGTACCTTTGTCATAAATTATATTCATGTGGTAGATGTCAAAATGGATGTTAAAAATAAATAAATAAATAAATATATATATATATATATATAATATATATATATATATATATATATATATATATATATATATATATATATATATATATATTGTCAGCCAACTGCGACTCTGGTCGCAGTCATGAAACTAGCGTAGACATCCAGACAGAACGTTCAAATGGGCAAATATAAACATGCGATTATGGTCGCAGTGTTACTTTATATTCAGTGGACTGAAGCACAACATAGGGCGAAAATGTTGAAATGGATGTTAAAAATAAATAAATAAATATATATATATATATATATATATATAAATATATATATATATATATATATATATCGTCAGCCAACTGCGACTCTGGTCGCAGTCATGAAACTAGTGTAGACATCCAGACAGAATGTTCAAATAAGCAAATATGAACATGCGATCATGGTCGTAGCGTTACTTTATGTTCAGTGGACTGAAGCACAACATAGGGCGAAAATGTTGAAATGGATGTTAAAAATAAAAAATATATATATATCGTCAGCCAACTGTGACTCTGGTCGCAGTCATGAAACTGGTGTAGACATCCAGACAGAACGTTCAAATGGGCAAATATGAACATGCGATCATGGGCGCAGTGTTTTTTATGTTCAGTAGACTAAAGCACAACATAGGGCGAAAATGTCGAAATGGATGTTAAAAATAATTGAAAAGGGAACGCTGCGACTATTATCGAAGACAGAAAAAATAACGTCAGCCAACTGCGACTCTGGTCGCAGTGATGGAACTGTTATAGATAACGAGAAAGTCAATATTCAAATGTGCAAATATGGATGCGACCATGGTCGCAGTGTTACTTTATGTTCAGTGGAATAAAAGAAGAACATAGGGCAAAATTGTCGAAATTATATTTGTGCGGAAAATTTCAGCTATATTCAGATGTTATAGTATTATACCAAGAGACGGGGGCAATTTTAAAAGCAACAAACAAATTTCTCCGACATAGAAGCACTACGACCACGGTCGCAATTATCCCCATACACTGCTTATATTTGCGACCAAAGTCGCTGTCTACGTTAAAGTAACTAAAAGGTAAACTATATAGACCAAGTTTGTAACAGTGAAACTCTGAAGTACAACTACTTACAAAAAAGTACAGTAGAAGTCAAAAATGATATTAAAATCAGCTTAAAATGACACGCCAGTGGCAGCATGTGACATGAATCTCTATGTACTGTGCGACCCTGGTCGCAGTTCATGACTGAAACTGTCAAAATAAACACTTTATTCCTTCTAGGTGGACGAAACCCGAACCTACTTCTTCTGCCATTAAAAAGGAAAAGTAAGAATTTTTAAAATAAATCATTAGAAAGAAGTGTATAACAGGTTTAATTTAATACCAGTAATGGACAACCGGTCCTATAATGGCCCACCTCTTGACAGTTACCACATTTTCGATGCTTCACTTCCTTTTGATATAGAGAATCTTCAAAACCAGACTTAAGCCTGGATGCAGCTCTAGGCCTCCCTTGGTTGGTACAGAACCAATTGGATCACGTATATTCAATTCTTCACCATCTCGCAGAACAATGACGGATCCACTGGAACTAATAGTAGTTTTAGACTGTGATGAATGATAATTTGCTGACATGGCTTTGTATTCACTAGTGGTTTCTTCAGCAAATCTTTTCAAAACTGCGTCCAACTTTGAAAGATTGATATCAGAATCGGCGACCATCTCAAGAATTACATTAAATTTGGAACGAAATATCCACAATCTAGCCGTCCGTGGAGTGCCTTGACTGGGAAAAGGCCTGATGCCATTTTCAATTGCAACATTTTTGTAACGAGCATCCAACCTCCATCTCTGAAGTATATATGATTCTGGCATATGTGTAACATGATTGGGCCACAAAATACATAGAAAATGTCTATAAAGGATACCCTCTGTTTCAAATAATGAGCAGTTATAAGACACATGAAGTTCCTCAGGCTTCTCATAACTGACCTTTTCCCAGTTGTCTTTTAATTCTGAAAAATCACCAACAAGATATATTGATCCAGATCCGTCGTGTTCCAACTCTTCTGAAAAACAATGTCGTTACAACTACCTATTCCTTTTGGAATAACTAAAAAATCTTCAGGGTATACAACTTTAAAATCTGTATCTCATGTGGATTCGATGTACAGTTGGGCACAGAATTCAAACACCGAAAATCTTGTTGAGATTCAGAACTACGACGGGCAGCAACAACTTTATCATATTGGTGCACAAATTTCACTAGTTTCATGTTTGCATTAACAAAACCATCAAAGAAAGAATTAATACTCTCGGACCTCTGGCTGGTTGTCATTTCAGCACAGAAAATATCCTTGAGATATGCATTAACCCAGTGTCCACGCAGTCTGTGCATCTTCAACAACCAACTGTTTTCTTCTTCTAAATGATATTTTTCATTCATCAGACGTCATTGCTCCTCGCATGTGCTTATATCACGGGAGGTGTACCAATGATGGAATTCAGAGATCATATCTTCTCCATACTTGTTTATCATCGGGATTTGTTGCTCAGCAATATGTTTTCGTATATGCCAGAAACAGTACCGGTGCCGAGTAGTTAGAAAAACCATCTTGATGGCATCACCAATCTGGGCATCCTGATCAGTAATAATCAACTTCGGTGAAACTCCATGCATGCACTTTAGCCATTTTTGGAATAGCCACACAAAGGTATCCCTCTGCTCATCAGCAAGCAATGCACAACCAACAAAATTGACTGCCATGATGATTTACTCCAGTGAATGGAGCAAATGGCAAGCTCAAGTGATTAGTCCTGTATGTTGTGTCAAAAATGATCACATTATAGAAACTCAAATACGAGGAAATAGCTCTTCCATCAGCCCAAAAAATGCTTCTAAGTGTGCCCGCATTATCAACTTCACTTGTAAAGAAAAATTCTGGATCGTTCTCGGCTTTCTCTTGAAAATATTTGATGATCGCAATAAAGTCATGGCCAATGTTATTTCTACGTTGACGAGTAAAATCAATAACTTGTTGCGGGCTTACTTCTTCACAAGCTTCTCCCTGGCTCATTGTATTCACAACACGAGAAATATTTGAAGGGCGCATTCCCACATCAACCAAATTGCTCATAATACTTCTGCTAATTTTCGATCGATGAGTCTGGTGAGAGTAATGATGATGTACCTTATCCGGGCTTGACAATTCATGTGAATGAGAATCAACAAATTTGGTAACAACCCAATATCTTCTGTCAAATAAAAAATGAAGACGAACATGCATCTCAGCAGGATACGCTACTCTAGTGTCAATTCGATGATGCACTGTAAGCCCCTCTTGTCTTTTGTCACACAACTTCTTCACACCTTCCTTGTTGCAGCAAAATTTTCTGCAAATAACTTCATGAGGAGGCCTCCGTGACTTATCTATTCCTTTTCTTCTCACGCTAAAACCTCTATTCCTTGCATAAGAATTGTAGAAATTGTATGCTTTCACATCCGTGAAAAATTATTTCCCTAAAAAAATATTTGAGCTCCAAACATTTCTCCATGTGCATTCAGATCCTACAAAAACAAATTGATGAAATACATAAATATAAATATTTTTTAAATATCACACATCTGAACTTTAATTTCTAAAATTGCGACCAAGGTCGCAGATGTAATGAAATCTATATAACTTCTTACTAAAAGACTGCGATCGTAGTCGTAGTTTTCCGTATGAGCAGATTTTTTAAAAAACTGAATAATAACTATGCAACTCTCTAATGAATATATAAAATGGATATAATTGACATAGAAATGTGTAAGAATTATAACAAAAAGTAATGCGACTTAGGTCGCAGTTACAAAAATAGCTTTCAGAGCTGGAGATTATTTTCAAATCAAATTGCGACCGTGGTCGCAGTTCTTAAACTTTAGAACAAGTGATTTTTCTTTTTGTAAAACGATTTATAGGTTGCAGTACCATATACGCTATAGAGAAAGATTCTACATTTAAGAAATTGCGAAAAAAAATTGACACAATAAAAACCTGTTGATCGGCATGCAAAGATGTCAACCCTTCAATACTTTCAATATTCTGAGAGAAAGTTGAACTAGATGATATATCTTTCATATTTAGATTGGGAGATAGAGATCGCTTACGACTGCGATCAGAATTGGCAGGGGAAGTAGACTGCTCTGACGTCAGCATTAAATAAAAAGGATAAAAAAACTGCTCTGAAAATCGATATTTTCAGAGAAAACTTTATCGCAGGTTAGAAAAGGAGAATCTAAATCTGACAAAGAGTGGTAAAGAAATAGGGAAAAAAATAATAATAAACAATAACCTAAATCTTATAAAGAGCGGTAAAAAAAGGGAGAAAATAATAATAAACAATAACCTAAATCTGATAACGAGCGGTCAAAAGTTTAGGGGGTGGGGAAATAATAATAAACAATAACGGAGCAAGTAGCTTTTACCAATGGGTATTTAGTAATTTAACTTGTTCCTATAAGCAGGGCGCAAGTTAGTGGGGTAACAAATATTCAGCCGCGTCACTGCAGGCTGAGAGAGTCTCTCAGCTGTCGGCTGATATACATTTTTCTCATACACACACACACATATATATATTAAACACGTACGCGCTTTTCGTATTAAAATTCTGGACTTCAGGGATCTCACAGCGTTTTCTGAAATATTAGGCAAGTATTCTCGCTTTATTTGGGTACCCCGCTTCGACGGGTGCTCTTGTATTTCAAAATGTATTCTAGAATTATTGTATTTGTGGTGTGGACTGTGTATCAGTATTGGTATGGATGTATTTTATATTCTGTGGACATGTGGATTGTGCTGGTGGGATGTACCTGTATCAGTGTGATGATTGTCTATAATAATATAGATGATATTATATCTGTGTTGTGTGGTACTAACACTCCTGCAGGTACTTGCTTAGGGCTTAACCACTCAGTGATTTTACTGTAACCTTTGGGTTTAACCTCTTTGGCATTTTTAAAGTCCTTTGGAGTTTCTATATGCTACGCCTGGTAGGCGGATATAGCGTCAGTACTTTATTACTAACTCCGTTCGAGTGAAGTTACCCCGTGAGAACAACTTCGCCATGAGCGGTAGCATAGCTTTCATATGCACACTTGCCATGTCCGTTTAGCTGTGCTGCAAGCGGTAAGCAGACCGAGCGTGTTGACTTATAGTGTTGTACATTAGCTTCGCTTGAATGTTCGTTTGCTCGCTTACTTACTTGCCTGCTTGATAATTCTATTAAATTTTTGATTGATGTTTATGAAGAGCTTGAAATCTTTACTTATATTGTTTTTCAAAACCGAATATTTCCCGTTGTTCGTACTGATTTCCTGTATCGGTATCGTTCCCGTATTGTGTTATTCGACTGTTGATATCAGTCGTGTATTCGCTTGTCGTGCTTTTATTTGATATGTTAACACTTATCATGTGATCACTTGGCATGTCACCACACCAGACACCTATCTGTTATCACCTGACACCTGACATGCTTAACACCTGACATCTTACATAATACACTTGACTCATGATTATCACTTTACGGGAATATAATACCTGATAACCTGACATAAATTTCAATACACATGTACTTATGATACTTCTGACATGCTCTTGCACATTTCTATAATCTGATAATTTTAATAAACCATAAAAAGAACAAATTACACCAGATAAGAGGGAAACTGATGGATTTCAATTGTGGTTACGTTTACAATGGTATAGGATAATGTGCAACTATCATATTCCTTCTCAGGACATACAATAAGACCCTTTCCCTCATGTGACGGCAGGCTTCCGATTAACCACCGAAACAATCAAGGGTCATGGTCCCGGGTATGCTTGGGACCCATTGTAAACATAATTCATCGGTTTCCTCATCAGTTTCTAATGACATCTTATCTAGCTCGTATGTGGATGTATGTGTGAAGGTCTGGACACATACCGAGACATATGGGTCAGATGAGAGACATAATAATAATAAGATACCAATTAACAATTCGATGTGTTGTTTTGCAATTCGGGTTGTATACACTCTGATTACGATGGGTAAAGGTATATATAAGAGAGTTTTCTTGTTTGAATTATTCTTTCGATGTATTAATCTCATGAGGCCGTAAACTAGGCTTGTACAGCTGATTTTGCCAGTATTCGGCATTATTGGCTTCATCAGTTTTATGATATTTTCTCAGTTTAGGAGACAACTTGGGTTATATGAACTTAGAATATGGGTGACTTGAGGTGTAAGGTATAAAGATGAGGGTATCCTTTTTTGGATTATTTTTTCGACGTACTAATCCACGGATCTGTAATTTGAGCTTGAGTAACTGATTTTGCCATATTCATTTTACTTGATGCCCCATTACCTGTTCCTGTGTGCCTGTGCTTACGACATAGTTTTCAATGCATGCTTATGATTCAGATTTATTAATACACATGTGTTTGTCCCTGCAAGCCACTTGGCACTCATCTCGTCACTCGTTGGGTTGCTTCTGACAACCCCAGATCTGCATGTCCCGGAGCTTGGACCGTGGTGAACTTCTTATTGATCAGAGTTGCGCAGCAGTAGCATTGTGGATCAACGGTAGACCATCTGAGGCCCTGTCCTTTCAGGCTTCCTGCTCATCTCTCGAGTTTTTCTTTGTAACACATGAGCGTTTTTTGTACCGTTCATAATTATATATCTCTTTATATTCTTACATTTGCGCTTATTGGTGATATAATATTCTTATAATATTGTGTCATATCTTATGATAACTTTGTATTTGTATTCATATATTGGAATATATAATACTTCACGTACTTCCATACTCTGATTCTTACTTGTACTGATACTTAGCGTACATGTCTGAGGGTATTTCCAACCTGCATATATACGTTGCAGTAACTTCTCCGTACCCACAGGATCGGGGCGTTATAAAATCACGGGGAGGAAGAAGTCTATTTCTTACTAGAGAAGAAGGTCTATTTATACTGTATTGCTGGCCTGATGGCAGATAAGGCATTCGCGAGATCTGCGCAGCTGCACGATCTTCACATGCGGATCTATTATAACAGTAATGATTGATGGCACAATGGTTGAAATTGCATGCAGAGAATTTTGTAACTGTCTACTTTGAGTGCATAGGTATTGCACGTTTTCAATGTGGATGAGGACAGGCGGCATAATTGTAAGCGGAGATCTCGGCGGCATAATTTTTGATCACTATACTAATTTATTGAGCTGGAACTTTCTCACATAAATTATATGAGAAGGCTAAATTATGTAGAATTATCATAAGCTTTCAGTCGTTTCCAAAAGATTATTACATATTTTAAAATATAAAATAAATTATTGTGATTTTTTCTATGATTTAAAAAAAACTATCTGTAACCTCTAATATATTTCTAAACTTGATATTCATGTGACCATTTTTTTACCATTAGACTAACTGATTGCAGTTTTATAAAAAACTATAGGATTGCAAAATAGTTACTATATTTTTAAATTTCATAATAATTACCATATTTTTAACAAAAAATGAAGTTTTTAAAAGAAAGTTAAGTTATGATAGTTTCATGTAATATAACATTTTGATAAGATGCAACATGATATCATGTGCCATGTATTCACACTCTGTCACAACAGTGAAACTTTTTCTTTTTTCTTTTTTTTTTTCCTTTTCCCTTTCTTTCTTTTTTTATTTGGAGAAACAAGATAGAGAGGCAATCCTCCACCTTATACACACTCACTCCTCAGTAATTATCCAAGTTAAAGTTCCTTATTTGACAATTGTGGTGATTGAACGTGGGATCTCCATCTCCCACTTCTTAGGAGGGAGGGTACTACTAGCTGGTCATGTAAATATATAATAGTATTTGGTATGTAAAGGCAAATAATATCAGAAATCCGATAGAAATTTGAAGGCATCCTTGAAGCAACATAGACATAAACATCAATAATTAGCATCACAAACAATACCATGAAATCAATAACAGTTCCATGAAAGCAGCTCATAACTGGATTTATCAGTACGAAATTAATACAAACACGTCTCTCCTTTACAATAAACCCATCAGTTTTTTGTTTTTTTTTTTTAATAAAAATAAAAATAAAATAAACCCATCAGCTAGCATTTTGGACGATCACTCACGCGCCCCGGGCTCTGGAGACCAAGTAGACTCTGGCCCGAACCACCGACCCATTGCCAAGCTTGAAGCCAGGCCCAACAGGAAAGCCCACCACCATACCGCCGCCGACGGGCACCCGTCCACCCGCGCACCTCCCTACGCTCTCCATATACTCGGAATGAAACTCCGCCCCTTTAATCGCCTCAAAATGGCTCGGCGACGGGTCCATCGCGAACGCCAGCAGGTGCAGCAGCCACACGGCCTTGGCCAGCCTCAGGTACTCCCCGTAGAAACCCGTCCTCGGGTGGGCCCCACCGAGCACCTGCCGCCTCTGTTCCAGCCCCCCGAACAGCGACTCCTCCATCTTGGGGTGGACGATGGAGAGGTACTTCTTGGCCGCAAACTTCCCGAAGTGACACGTGGGCAGGATCCCCAGTATCTCGGCGGGGTCCATGGCCCGCATGTCGCGGAACTGAGCGAGGCAGTCGCGGCGGAAGTCGGCGGGGTGGAGGAGGGAGGAGAGGGAGCCGTCGATGTAGAACGTCTCGTTCTCGAACCCGTGGAAGATCTTGCGGGTAACGTATGATTCCATGGCGTGCTTCGCGTGGGCGGGATCCACCGCCGGAATGCTGAGCTGGTTTTGGCTATGTTGGTGGTCGGAGGGGTCATCGGAGCTGCTGTACCCGATGATGGAGCGGACAGTGGAGGCGATGTCCCATCGCGCGGCCCGCATTAGCGAGAGGAGGTAGGCGGTGAAGGATTTGGAGGCGGATTTTACTTCGTCCATGCAGCTCTCGAAGAGCTCCGGTGTCGCTGCCGCCGGTGTGCCTATGACAGGAAGGGGACATTGTTAATATGTAGAATTTTAGAGGGCTTTTTGGCAAAAAAAAAAAAAAAACACTCACCTAATCCAGTGATGCAACCGACCCTCTTGCTGTAATGGAGCTTCCCCTTCCTCCCATTAATGATCCCAGATCCCCTCGGCGTCGTAGTGCTGCAGCCCCTCAGCTTCTCCTTCAAACCCTCGACCTCCGCCTCCTTCGCCTTCAGATCCCGCCTCAGATCCTCCAGCGCCGCCTCGTACGGCGCCACCACCTCCCTGATCGGCGGCGGCGGCGGCGGCGGGGCTGGCCCACCGACGACCGCCCCCCTCCTGAACCGGTCCCTCAGCCTCCCCAGCCTCCGCAGCTCCGCCACCACCGCCGCGTCGGCGACCCGCAACCTGTCAGGGTCCCACGGGGAGTGGGCCCCCTGCAGGCTGACGTAAGCCCTCTTCACCGCCGACACCGCCTCGAACACTTCGTTCATCAGGCTCTCTACCTCTCTCACACTCGCCAGGACCGCCGCCACCTTCTCTTCCTCCCAAGTGTTGATGGTGATGGTCTCGGATGATTCTCCTCCCCCTCCTGTTGAGTTCTCGTGATCTCTCTCGATCGATATCTCTTCGTCATCGTCTTCTTCGATTGATTCGTCGTCGACTCCGTTGTTGTGGATTCCGTTGGATCCGGGGAGGTGGTGGGTGAGGCAAGAGGAGGTGACGACGCGGTGGATGAGATCGGAGATGTTGGCAACCGTGTTCGCCATTTCCCTCCCCTTCTATTTGATCTCCTCGTTCCTGTGCACAAAAATTAGGAAACGCTCCCTCCCTCACTCTTCACTCTCCTTCACTGTGCTCCAGTTGGACTTGGACCCTAGTGGTGGCCCACTTGAGTGAATCTATGGCCTAAATAAAGCCATCTGCAGACTTTGGGCCTCACAAAACTAAACTAGTAAAAGCCTGTCCCTACTTTGCAGAGCATCTTTCTTTTCTTATTGGATTTTCCTTATATTATTTAGTTCTTAGCACCTTGGGCTTATTTTTATATTAGTTTTTAAATTTTTAATAGTTTCATGACAAAAAATAAAAAATAAAAAATCATTTACTTTGCTTCAAACTAGTCATTCTTGTTAGATTAAAGCACTAAAAGAAAATTTTCTCAAAGGAATAATGCTGAAAGTAAATCATATTGATACTTTTAACTTAAAACTAGAAAGATTGGTTTTTCAGTCCAGTCAATGTAATGAAATTTCTCTTTTGCCACTAGGAACAATGGTTATTTTTCTTGTCAAAATATGTAATTTTTTTTTTTTGTCCCATTTGACAAAAATTGGAGGAGATAACTATGGAGTACAACTTTACAAGTTTTGGAACAATGAGAAAAAGGCCTAACATCGTTCGCAGTTAAAGAGAATAGCCTATTATTGTTAGAATGATGTTACTTGACGGCCTTGCCTTGGACTTCAAATGATTTGAGGGATGAGTATGAAGTACTGGGATTTGAGAGAGTGATATGAAAAAGTGCATATTTGAAGTGCTGACAGGAAAAGAAAACCTTTCTTTAATTAATATGGAGTACTCCTAGTTTTGATTAATGATATTACTAGCTCACTTAGATCTGTTAAGTTTGCAGTTTATTCTCAAGACATGCGAATAACTAGTAATAAATAAATAAGATAGGGTAGTTAAACAATTAAGGAGATGGCTATGGACCATAATACCTACCTCTCTCTCTCTCTCTCTCTTATGGGCTCGGAATGAGCGAATCCAGTAGGGCTCATCCTTTGTTTCCTGTTGCAGATAAGGGAGTGGCAGTGTAGACCCATAATGTCCCTGCGATCATCCTTTTTCTTTCTACGGGCACAATAAATAAATTAATTGTTGAATGAGAGTTAGTAATTAATTCATGAAAGAAAATTTTCACTAAAATTTCAGGTTATAATTATCTGTAAAACTTAAAAGATGAAATTCACCGCTCACCTGTCAAAGTTGAAGCACACAAGGGGTAACATCTCAGCTCAGCAGGGGAGATCAAACAACTGTTGGAAATAAAATATATTTAATGCGGATTAAATTAAACCATGGATCAAAGAATCATATACATCTCAAGCAATTGTATGCATAATAATAAAATATTAATATATGCACTATACCTGAAGCCATTGAAGGTTGAATGGAAGATGAGAATCCTTGTGATTAATGGAAGAAGAAAACCTTGATCTTTCCTTTTTGCTTTGAACCTGCAAACCCTAGTGCAATTGATCCTCCTCTCTCTATCTCCCTCTTTCACCACAAAATCCCAATCTTCTGTTAGTGATGGATATTCCTCAAAAAAAGGGAAACAGTCTGTGTCTCTTACGGGAGGAGAGAAGTGGGTCTCTTAATTGCAAATAATCACCCACGATAAAACCACCCATCATGGTTCTTTCATACCCCAGGTGACTATTAAAAACTATACACAATTGTCACATTAATATGGGCATAACATCATATCAGTTAATCTTTTATTAGGAATCCAATATTAATCAAGGTTGAGTGGGCCACCATGATGTGAGATTAACATTCTCCCACTTGGACCACTAACCGATTAGGATAAAACTTTAGAAGACAAATAAAAGAAAAGACTCATTTTCAAAACATTTTGACTCCATTGGATTCCATACTGAAAAACTTGACACGTGATCACGAATTTAAAACAAAAAATAACTGATAAGCCCAAATATGAAATACTATAATACCGCAATTAGCTTGAACCACCAATGCGAGTCATAGCGGTTATACAACATCCACGTCATGCTCCCTTCTATGCACCACAACATTGATAACCCTTACTAATTGAGTCCATAACCATAATGACCCCTGTAATTGTCTTGTAAAGACATTTCCTGTTTAACATACATCCATACATAATATGTGCACACATAATTGGATAACAGGAAACACAGAAACAGAACTTTTATTTGTACAATAATGTCAATTACATAAGTACCAAAAATACACATTTACAGATTGCCCAAAAGACCCATTCTTACAACATGTTCCTTGAATGTCTTTAGAGGCAATCCCTTTGTCATTGGATCAGCAACCATTAAAGTGGTACTTAAACTTACAATTGACACTTTCTGTTTCTCAACTCTTTCTCTAACCACCAAGTACTTAAGTTCTATATGTCTAGAACCATTAGAGTACTTACCATTCTTAGAGAAGAATACGGCTGCTGTATTGTCACAATATATCGTCAGCGGCTTGGCAATAGAGTCAACTACACCAAGTGCTGAGATGAAATTCCTTAGCCATAATGCATGATTTGTGGCCTCAAAACAAGCTATGAACTCAGCCTCCATCGTGGATGAAGCAATAATGGACTGCTTCACACTCTTCCACGAGATTGCCCCACCTGCTAGCAAGAAAACAAATCCTGAGGTAGACTTCCTGCTATCTGGGCAACCACCAAAATCTGAGTCTGAATAGCCGATCACCTCCAACTGATCTGATCTCCTGTATGTGAGCATATAGTCCTTTGTCCCTTGAAGATACCGCATAACCTTCTTAGCCAACTTCCAGTGCTCCATTCCTGGATTGCTTTGGTATCTTCCCAACATCCCAACAGCAAAGCTGATATCTGGCCTGGTACATGTGCTTGCATACATCAAGCTCCCAACAGCTGATGCATACGGAACTTTCTGCATTTGACCCTTTTCTAAGTCATTTCTGGGACACTGGCTACCACTTAATCTGTCACCCTTCTGAATGGGTGCAGGACTGACTGAACACATTTCCATATGAAATCTTTCCAAGACTCGATTGATATACCCTTTCTGAGACAATCCTAGCAATCCTTGAGATCTATCCCTGAAGATCTCTATGCCAATAACATAATTTGCCTCACCCATATCAACCATCTGAAAATTCTTGGTAAGATAACTTTTAGTTTCATACAGCAAACCAAGATCACTACTGGCTAACAAGATGTCATCTACATACAGATCCAGAAAAATAAACTTGCTCCCACTGATCTTTAGATATATATACTGATCAACAGTGTTTTCTGTAAATCCAAAAGAGGTAATGGTATCGTTAAACTTTATATACCATTGCCTGGAAGCTTGTTTAAGTCCATATATAGATTTCTTTAATTTGCAAGCCAAGTGTTCTTGTTCTTTAATTGCGAACCCTTCAGGTTGCTCCATGTAGATATCCTCATCCAAATTTCCATTTAGAAAAGCAGTTTTCACATCCATTTGATGTAACTCCAAATCATAATGAGCTACAAGTGCCATAATGATTCTAAGAGAATCCTTCTTTGATACTGGAGAGAAGGTCTCTGTATAGTCAATGCCTTCTTTCTGAGTGAAACCTTTGGCCACAAGTCTAGCCTTATATCGTTCGATATTGCCTTTAGAGTCGCGCTTGGTCTTAAAGACCCATTTACACCCGACTTTCTTACAGTTATAAGGCAATTCAACGAGATCCCAGACTTGGTTTTGGTCCATAGATTTCAACTCATCTTTCATAGCATCAACCCATTTACTAGAATCATTGCATTCTATGGCTTGTGAAAATGAAACTGGATCTTTATTTATCCCAATATCATAGTCAGATTCCTGTAGATATACCACATAATCATCTGAAATGACAGATCTTCTTTCCCTTTGAGATCTTCTCAAAGCTGCCGGTTGTGGTGGTTCTACAATATTTTCAATGGGAATATCCTCATGGAGTGGTGAACCAACATTAACTTGTTGTTCTGGAATCTCAACTTGATGGTCAAGCTGAGGGACAACAATTTCTCTTGAAGGAAAGGGTATTGGGATATTTACCCTTACCACTTCAAGATCTACCTTTCTTAGTTCAGTACTCCCACTAATTTCACTATTTTCCAGGAATCTGGCATTACCAGTTTCAACTATTCTTGTACTATGGTTAGGACAATAAAATTTGTATCCCTTAGACTTATCTGGATAACCAATGAAATACCCAGATATTGTTTTTAAGTCTAATTTCTTTTCTTGTGGATTATATATTCTAGCCTCTGCTGGACAACCCCAAACATGTAAATGTCTTAAACTGGGTTTCCTACCAGTCCACAACTCAAAAGGAGTTGTTGGGACAGCCTTACTAGGAACCCTGTTCAAGATATACATAGCAGTCTTTAAGGCTTCATTCCACAATGAATTGGGTACATTTGAGAAGCTCATCATGCTCCTAACCATATCCATAAGTGTTCGGTTCCGCCTTTCAGCAACACCGTTCTGCTGAGGCGTACCTGGCATTGTGTATTGAGCACAAATGCCATGCTTTTCTAGAAATTTGGCAAATGGGCCAGGATGTTGTCCTGACTCATCATATCTACCATAAAATTCACCACCTCTATCTGACCTTATGATTTTAACCTTTCTATCTAATTGTCTCTCGACTTCTGTAATGAACACCTCAAGGATGTCAACAGCCTGAGACTTTTCATTTATTAGATAAACATAACCATAGCGTGATAGATCATCTATAAAGGTAATGAAATATCTCTCTCCAGTAAAACATGGAATGGAGAGTGGTCCGCAAATATCTGTATGAATTAATTTCAGGAGTTCTTTACTTCTTGTGGCACCTTTCTTAGTGTGTTTGGTTTGCTTTCCTTTTATGCAATCCACACACACATCAAAATCAGTGAAGTCTAAGTTATCCAAAATCCCAGTCTTCACTAATCTTATAATTCTATCCCTGGAGATATGCCCCAGTCGTCTATGCCACAAGATTGAGGATTTTTCATTTATTAAGCCACGTTTATACCAACATTCGAATGCAGAGATAATAAAGATTGTGCAAACTCATTATTCAATGAAATTTTATATAAACCATCATATAAAATTCCATGTCCAACCGGAATTGAATTATACATTAAAGAGAGTTTTCCACAACTAAACAAAACAGAATATCCAAAAACATCTAATTTGGATAAAGACATTAAGTTTCTTGAAATCGAAGGTACATAAAAAGTATCCTCAAGATCCATCTGATGACCCGTCTCCAAGAGTAGTCGATAAACACAAACATATTCGACCTCCACTTTGAGACGGTTTCCCATAAAGACGAATCTCTCACTTTCCTTCGGTTTCCGGGTTGTAAGGAATCCCTGCATTGAATTAGTTATGTGAGTTGTGGCTCCAGAGTCAATCCACCAAGTATTAGAAGGAACTTCAGCAAGATTTGATTCAAAACATACAAAAGAAAGATTTATACCTTTCTTTTCGAACCAAGCTTTCTCTTGTTGTAGTCCTTCTTCACATGTCTTTTTCTGCCACAGAAGTAGCATTTGACAGTGAAAGCTTTTCTATGACCTTGGCTACTTTCCCCATGGTCATTTCCTTTCTTTGATGGAAATCTCTTACCTCTTCCATATTTACTTTTCTTATGGATACCTCCTGAAGTTACTGCCAACACTGAGTGCTGTCCTTCTTGCCTCAGTCTCACTTCCTCTTGAACACACATACCAGTTAGCTCATTCAAGTTCCACTTATCCTTATGAGTATTGTAGTGGATCTTGAATGGCCCAAACTGAGAAGGAAGCGAGTTGAGGATGAACTGTACCAAGAAGGACTCATCAACTTTCATTCCCAGTGATCCTAGCTTAGCAGCCTTATCAGTCATGTTTAGAATGTGTTGCTGAACTCCTCTATTACCATCATATTTCATGGTGGTAAGTTCAGCCATTAGGGTGCCAGCTAATGACTTATCTGCAGAGTTAAAACGGTCTTTAACCGCACTTAATAGTTCAGATGCATTAGTTGTAGGAGGGAGTGAAGTCTTGATGTTATTAGCTATGGTCATCTTTATGAACATAAGACTGAGCCTATTAGACCTTTCCCAAACTTTGGCATGGCTGACCTGTTCTGCTGTACTCTCAGCAGTTACTTCATCAGGTTTATCAACTGTTAGAGCCATGTCTAGGTCCAAAACACCCAGTGTAAACTGTACATGTTCAAACCACTCTGAAAAGTTGGTACCATCCAAGGCTGGAATGCTGGTGGCATGAGTGTGAAGGGAAGTAGGGACGTTCACTGAAACATAATAGGACATTGCTCACATTAGGCCACTAATCAATACAAGTTTTAAATTTAATTAAGATGAACTATTGATATCACTTTGATTTCTCCTTTGGGCGAAACCTAATCATATCTAGTGTTCACTCTTTAGGTGAGACTCTTTTATCACCTATGTAGGTCTAATATAATTTATGCTACTTAGACAGTAAGTCATGTTACCTTTGGGTATCCACTTCTACACCACTAAGTTGCATAAATTACACTACCCTACCCCGGTTCATAATTATTTGAAAGAGACTTTCCTTTGGGCCAGTCCCAATCTCCTAACTAGAACCGCCATCGAGAATATTATTGTCTTTAATGTCACTTACATGACAAGTCTTTTATGTAGTTGTATATTCATAAGATTTACTAACCTAGGTCACTTTGGCAACTACTAAATCAATAAGCCTTATGAATACATAACTAACCAATAATATTCTCTAATCCTTTTATTTAAGTAAAGCCATAATATCTCAATACATTACTTGACCAAGCATCAATCAATATTAACACAATAACTTAAATGTGTAATGTACATTATGATTGATTATTAACAGGTATTAGTCGACTACAAGGAAGGATTAGTAGACTACACATTTAGGTCTAGTCGACTAGGGCAAAAGAAAGTTAGTCGACTATACCAATATTATTAGTCGACTATATATTTTATTAGTCGACTACACAATTTTATTAGTCGACTCCTGTGGGAAGACAAACTTTCGGTTGAAAATTAGTCGACTTGACAAAATGGTTAGTCGACTATACACTTTACTAGTCGACTAGTCAAAAGTTATAAGTCGACTCCTGAATCCAACAGAAAGTTCTCAATTCTCGGGTCACCGAATTAGTCGACTTGAAAATATGATTAGTCGACTATACCTTAATTAGTCGACTAGTCATAAATTCAACTAAAAATCAAGTCGACTCCTGCAGCAAACAGCGACTTGCAAACTTTCTGGAAAGGAGATTAGTCGACTAGACATTGGGATTAGTCGACTAATAGTCGACGAAGCAGTTATTTGAGACAGTTCCTGTTCCGACGATTTTAATCCCAAAATTATCAAAAATTAGGGTTTTCAATTCCTTTGATTTTGATCCCAATTTAATTCCATAATTAGAGGAATATGAACATGAATTAGGGCTATTAAATCCTCTACAAATTCTACAATTAAAAGATCAAAAATTTAATTGTTAATCAAAAACCCTAACTTTTCATAATTCCTAAATCCAAGATGTATTGATTCTTTAATCATGGCTCTGATACCAAATGTTGGAAATAAAATATATTTAATGCGGATTAAATTAAACCATGGATCAAAGAACCATATACATCTCAAGCAATTGTATGCATAATAATAAAACATTAATATATGCACTATACCTGAAGCCATTGAAGGTTGAATGGAAGATGAGAATCCTTGTGATTAATGGAAGAAGAAAACCTTGATCTTTCCTTTTTGCTTTGAACCTGCAAACCCTAGTGCAATTGATCCTCCTCTCTCTATCTCCCTCTTTCACCACAAAATCCCAATCTTCTGTTAGTGATGGATATTCCTCAAAAAAAGGGAAACAGTCTGTGTCTCTTACGGGAGGAGAGAAGTGGGTCTCTTAATTGCAAATAATCACCCACGATAAAACCACCCATCATGGTTCTTTCATACCCCAGGTGACTATTAAAAACTATACACAATTGTCACATTAATATGGGCATAACATCATATCAGTTAATCTTTTATTAGGAATCCAATATTAATCAAGGTTGAGTGGGCCACCATGATGTGAAATTAACAACAACCAAAAAGGATCTTCTTGATGAGAATCACGCTGCCTGCGACTTCTCCTGGGCTGCTTGAAGCAACAACCGAGAGGGAAAAGGCACGCGCGTAGGAATGAGTTAATTTGGGCCCTCCTCATGCCAGGGGCATCCATTGCACTAACGTTTGTTCCTTTGCTTATTGTTGCTTGCATAATAAAGAAGCAATTATTTAGCTTTTCTTTTTTCTTTTTTTCTTTTTTTCTTTTCTTTTTTTAACTTTTCGGCAGAAGGGTTCTACTTTGAATGCATGTGAGCTAGATTTTGCAAGAGTTCGGATCAGCTCGCGAAATGATGGAATAAAAGACAACATAACAGATTTGATCTCGAGCTAATCTCATGGGTATTATGTGTTGGTGGAAGCTACGCTGAGTGTGATCCCAGCCTTTTTTTGAAAAATTAATGTGTCTACCGTAATTCATCCCACAAAATAGAATATTGTTAAAAAAAAAAAACTTTAAATCACGTGATTTTTTATATCTGTACATCTTAAAATATATGAAAATGATAATGTGCAGTCAGAACATGAAAAAAATCGATATGTTGGAGTTTTAAACCGTCTCTTACAATTTAAGGAGACCTACTAAGAACACTTTACCTTATATGTGTGTGTATGTATATATATATAAAGAGAGAGAGAGAGAGAGGAATCTGTACCTCAGCCGCTAACTGAGAGAGACTCTCTCAGCTGGTGCAACGTGGCTGAATTTCAACCACAATTTTGGGTGCTGAAACCATGGTCGCAGTTTTTTATGAGAACTGTTGTCATGATCGCAGTCTTTTCTAAGGACTGCGACCAAGGTTGCAGTCTTTTTCTGAGGACTGTCACCATGGTCGCGGTCCTAATTACACTGAAAATATATGATTTTTTAGGACTACGACCACGTTGCAGTAAGTTGCGACCATATTGAAGTGACAGCTGAGAGAGTATCTCTCAATCGGAGGCTGAGATACATTATGTGTGTGTGTGTGTGGAGAGAGAGAGAGAGAGACTTGTGTAGTTCCGGAAGGATTCGAGCTCGAATCCTTCCCACTCAAATACAACGACACATCATCTGAATACTAGATCTATTCCATTGAAGTTGATCTATATTATTTCAAGTATTTGTCAATCAAAAATCAAGTAGTTTAAATACCTTTTGTTCATGCATCAAGTAGAAAAAAACAGACAGCCTAAATAGTGAGTTGGTTAGTTTAACGATGTAGAACATTTGAAACCTAACAAAAACTGTTTTGTAGGGGTTTTTAAAATGTTTAGATCATGATCAAATGATTGGATCGAAAATTTGTATGTCTAAAGATATAGATCTAATCAACTCACTACTTTCGGCCGTCCATTTTACGCCGCTTGATGGAATGGCAAAAAGTATTCAAAATACTTGATTTTTTTTTATTTTTAGTTACTTTAAATAATATACATCAAGTTCAATGTAGTTGATCTTGTATTTGAATGTTTGATGTTGGTGTTTGAGTGAGAAGGATTCGGGCTCGAATCCTTCTGAAAGGACACAAGTCTCTCTCTCTATATATATTCAAATACCAACATCCGACATTCGAATACAAGATCTACTCCGTTGAAGTTGATCTATATTATTTTAAGTATCTATAACCAAAAATCAAGTGTTTTGGATACTTTTGCCCATCCATCAAACGACGCAAATTGTGTTGGTCCAAAGGCCCATCACTCTAGTTTTGATGATGATCAACTCATGTAGTTATAGTACTAATGATCTTGTGTTTATTTAGTCACAGACTTGTGATCAAGATCTTAGTTGGTGTTTAGCTTCAACAAAGAATTTAAAATCAAGTTTTGGAGCTAGCACGGTTTGATTCAAGAGTCTATTCATCAAGACCACATCAAGTACTCAAGAGGAATCTAGCTCTTTGGATCAAGTTTTGGACCAAGTCAAGAAGGAGATGAGAAGACTTCAAGTGAAAACTTCAAGAAGAAGACGTGTGTCTAGGTTTGTTTTTGTTAAGATTTTACTTTTAGATAAAATGTAAAGGATAGAATAGTTGGTGGATTGCTCAAGTACATATACACACACACTCAAGATTTATTTGTGTTTTCCTAAAAGGATTTTCATTTGGAAAAATACCGGTTTGATTTTTTGGTATTCAAAGTATACATGTTTTAACCAAAACTATTTTAGTACTTATTGTCAAAAACATAGATATTTCATCATTTATGTGTAGTGGATCATATCCATACACTTTATGCTTTAAAGTGTCTAAAAAATCTTATTTTTGTATTTGGAGAAGTTTTGGAAAAATCTATTTGGAAAAATACGTTTTTTGTTATATGCTAAAATTTCTAAGTTACAAAAATAGTTCAAAATGTTTGTAACATAGTTTGATTTTACTCAAACATATTTGTATATCAAAGTATAATACTGAAACTATTTTTGTAGAATTTTAGAGATTTTATGGGATTTTATTTAAGCTAAAAAGACAACTTTTAAATCCCTAAAAAGTTCTGTCTGGCTTTTGTCGGTCGACCGGGCCGGTCGACCGACATGCACAGAACGCGCACGCCAGTTTAGCTGGAGGGCCGGTCGACCGCTCCGGTCGACCGCCAGAGAGCTTCTGCTCTCTGGAAAGCCCCGGTCGACGGCAGAGAGGTCTGCTCTCTGTTCCAGGCCACGGTCGATCTGGCCGGTCGACCGACAGCAGTCCAGAGCTGCTGATTAGACCCCAACGGCTAGTTTTTAGATAGCCTATAAATTAGGGGTTTCTTAGACTGTTTTAAGCAAGATTTGAGGAGAGTTTTAAACCTAGTTTTTCCTATCTATTTCAGAGTTTTCTCCACTAGTTTGAGAGCAAATATTTTCAATTAAAAAGGGAAGTTTATCAAGAGTGTTTTCAAAGTGATTTCTTGTGTTTTCCTCCACACATTCCATCCTAGTTTTCTCACACAAATACTTGAGCTATCCATTGTTATATCTACCTATAGGGATCTTTGTTGTGAGAGCATGTTAGGTGATCAAAGTGTTGTGATCATCAAAGTTCTATTTTATACTTTGAGGAGGCGGACTTGCGGGTTCGCGGTGTTTCGAGTTCTTGTGTGAACTCTTTGTAGAGGTGCGGCCTCGACGAGCTAGTTGGCTTGCAGTGTGTTGTTCTTGCGGGAACAAGAGAGGGACTAGAGAGTCCGAAGAGCTTGTAGGTGTTGCGGCACCAAGTGATCCGGTGGGATCGATTTTAGTGAAAATCCTTCATAGTGTTGAAGGCGAGGACATAGAGCAAGTGTGCTCGAAACTCAAAACAAATCTCCCGTGTTTGCGATTGCTCTCTCTATTTCTTACTTGTCTTTATATATTACATGCTAATATTGTCTTTATCTTTTTATTCTTGATATATTGTGTGCTTATTGTTATATGCTTGGGGATTGTTTGTTAACACTTGTATTCAACTAAGAGAGCCAACGCGGCACCTCAACTCTTATTTAGAGGAATCTTGAGGAGTTAGTCCAGGGCCCTTCACGGGAAATCCGGCTACAATCTTGAGTTATACTTGGTGTTTAGTTTAAGAAGTTTTAGTTTGTATAAATAGTTTTAATTCCACATTAATTTGCCACTTAGTATAGCTAGTCACCTATTCACCCTCTCTAGGTGTTTACAATTGGTATCAGAGCCAAGTGCTCTTGATTTGGGTCTTACAACCTAGAGTTAAAGATTCTCATTTTATAGTTAATCACAATATTTGTACACACACATGAATTTCATGTCACCTCTCACTTTTGACATTATTAACATCCAAACTTGGAAGGTTAAGATGTCTATGTACCTCAAATGCCTAAGCATTCATGTTTATCTTGCTACTACTAAAGATTCATATGTTAATAACAGCAAGTATATTGAGGCTAACTCAAAAGTCATTCATGCTTTGAAGAGTACCCTAAATAATGATTATTTATGTAAGGTTGCTAATCTTGATTCGGCTTTTGTAATATGGAACACCATCATCTCCCTTGGCGAACAAGAATAATATTATGCGGGGAGCGACTCGGATGTTGGAAGTGAAGCTTCCAACGTATGCTACATGGTCCAAGGGGATAACCCCCTTGAGGTAAACACCGAATCCGAGCTAGAAGATGATGTTGATATGTCCTATAATGAACTTGCTTCTTTTTGTCAACAACTTCTAGAAAAATATGACATGCTTAAAAAGGATAATAAGAAAATGAAAAATAAACTTGATTGCATGTTAAATGAAAAAGATTCTTTACAAAATAAATTAGAATGTTTTTCAAAAGAAAATGAATGTTTGAAAAATGAAAATATTTCATTGCTTCTAAATTGAATGATCTTTGTGAAGGAAACACCTCTTTGAAAAATAAAATTGTTTTGATGGAAAAACAAAAAGAATTTGCTTTAATTGAAAATAACTCTTTAAAAAGAAAAATTGTTGAAAAAGAAAAAGTTAAAGTTTCTAGAAGGAATAAGATTGTTGATCATGCTTTTCATACCACTACTAAAAATGAAGTTAAATTTTTGAAAAATAAAATAGATTGTTTGAGCTCAACTTTGAGCAAATGTGCTTTTAACCATTATAGATTGGAGTCCTTGTTTTTAAAGAAACAAGCTACACATGTTCATGCACATCACCCTCAACATGCATATGCACACTTTGCACGCCATGACCACACTCATACACATATGCATCCTAGAGTGTACAAGTGTACACAATGTGGCCGCAAAGGCCATTTAACAAAATTTTATTATGATAAGATAAATGCTTTAAATTTTGCTAATAAGAATGTTTGGGTTCCTTACAATGCTAACTCCTGAGGACCCAAAAGAAAATGGGTACCAAAATCCCCACCTTTTGTATTTGATGTAGGTTCCGGCTCTCACAAAACGTGAGAGGGATGGTGCCTTGATGGTGGATGCACATGGACTTGATGGACACACATTTGATGCACCGCTATCAAGGAGGTTTGGTGGGACAACCATCATATTTTGGAGATTTGGAGTATAGTTCATGTGTTGGTAACTATCTCTAAAATTCCTAATTTATTTACATGCTTTCATTTGATGATTTTTAGCATGTTTGTTTTTATGATTATACTTCATATGGTAAATACTTATTTAAATGTAGTTTTTGTCAAAACTTGTGTAGATACGTGTGCAAGTAGTGAGCAACATTTGATTCATATACGTTTGCCTTCATTGTTCATTTGTACTCACTACATGCACATGTATAGCCTAGTTTTGATGATTCTCTCATTTACACTTGTTTTGCTCATTTACATGTTTTACTTCATGTATATGTAATTTTTATTTCAAATCTAATAAATATACATGTATACCCCTTGAGTCATTTGCCTTCATGCAATTTATATTATGGATTCTTTTTATGTTTGAGTTATGTATGCATATTATTAGTTTTAGATAAAAACATACATATACCTAGAAGTTTGTTTTTGAATGAAAAATAAAATCTTTATGATTTTCATGATTTTTATTTGATAAAATGAGATTCATTTGTTTTGAGTATAATTGACTATTTTTATGAAAAATGCTAATTACATGATTCTTGTACACTCACACTTTATTTGTTTATTCATGACTTTGTTTCATGATTATTTTTGAGCCTTATAGATTTCGAGTGTCAACTTTATGTATTTAGTAGGTTTCATGATAGACATATGATTTGGTTTCATGTTTTGAAGGATCTTTAATTAGTTTTTTAAAATTACTTGTAACTAGTTATTTATTCTTCATTTGGTAGTGTTTTCACAATAAAAAATATTTTCAACCTCCTATTTTTTAAAAACCCTACCAACCCCATTATGGGCGGACGGATGGGCGACCATGGCTTGCATGCTTTATTGAAAATCTTTTATCTTGTACATGAAAAGGGGTGAATTTTTATGAGTTATACACTAATTTCACATCATAGTCTCAATTGGTATCACAATTGACATATTTTGTATACTCATATTTTGTTTTTTATATATGTATACTTTAAATTTCAAATAATATCAATTTCTATTGGTATTTTCATTTTCATACATATATATGATTTGTTTGTGCTTGATTTACAAGATATTTACATGTTTAAAGTACAAAGTATGTTTATGCTAAGCTTAATTCAAATCTTAATTTTCAATTGATTTCTCAATTGGTACTTTTTATATAAGCTTATGCATTATCTTCAATTGGTATTTTTACAATTGGTATTTTTATTGATATCAAAATGTACAATATATTTCAATTGGTATCTATTGAACTATTTATTTCAATTGGTATCCATATATTTCAATTGGTATCTATTGATCTATTTATTTCAATTGGTATCAATGAAAATTTAAATTGGTATCAAAATATAAAATATTTTCTTTCATTGGTATCAAAATTTCATTGTTAAAATGTTTTAAAATTGCTTGTGTTTCAATTGGTAAAATGTTTCAATATCAATTGATATCACAAATTTCTTATTTCATATGGTATCAAAATCTTGTGATATCTCAAATTGATTTATTTTGAGAAAAACTAAAAATTTGTTTAAGTAAATTTTGATTTTAAAAAAATGTTTTTGATATGTATTGCATATATGCAAGAGGAGCTTAACATCTCCTCTACATATAGATTCATGTTGAGTATATCTTATAATGAGGAGGTTGTCAACTCTTCTTTATGCGATATACGTGTGTAGGGAGAGCTTCACATCTCCTCTTATGCATTGCATATTATGCGTTATGTGAGTTAGGGCTTGTCATCCCTTCTTCATGTAATGCATATATTTAGGGAAGTTAACTTAGCGTCTTCCTCTTCATAAATGTATATCGCATATATCTCTTTATTGTGATTTGATTTCACCCCTTTATTGATTCTTGTTTCGGACAAAAAGGGGGGAAAACATTGTTTTGTGCTTACTTTAACCCCTTTGTTGATGATTGGCAAAAAGAAGGAGAAGTATTTTAGTATATATGCATGTTTTTCCTTACTTTATACATAAAGGGGGAGTAAGATTTTTTGTTTATGCATATTGTTTGTTTATGTATATTATTTTGTTTTGCAAAAAGGAGAGAAGAATTTGATGAGATTTTGATGAGTTTTATGCTTGATTGGCATGGTTATCTCCTTATGTTTGCATACATGTTTGTGTAGTTTTATGTGCTTCATTGAATATCTTATTTTTATTGTTGTGCATGAGTTAAGGGGGAGCTTCTTTGAATCTTTACTTTAATCCATGCATATATAACTCCATGAGTTTTGTCATCATCAAAAAGGGGGAGATTGTTGGCCCAAAGGCTCATCACTCTAGTTTTGATGATGATCAACTCATGTAGTTATAGTACTAATGATCTTGTGTTTATTTAGTCTCAGACTTGTGATCAAGATCTTAGTTGGTGTTTAACTTCAACAAAAGATTTAAAGTCAAGTTTTGGAACTAGCACGGTTTGATTCAAGAGCCTATGCATCAAAACCACATCAAGTACTCAAGAGGAGTCTAACTCTTTGGATCAAGTTTGGACCAAGTCAAGAAGGAGATGAGAAGACTTCAAGTGAAGACTTCAAGAAGAAGACTTCTGTCTAGATTTGTTTTTGTTAAGATTTTATTTTTAGATAAAATGTAAAGGATAGAATAGTTAGTGGATTGCTCAAGTACATATACACACACACTCAAGATTGTTTGTGTTTTCATAAAAGGATTTTCATTTGAAAAAATACCGGTTTGGTTTTTTAGTATTCAAAGTATACATGTTTTAACCAAAACCATTTTAGTGCTTATTGTCAAAAACATAGATATTTCATCATTTATGTGTAGTGGATCATATCCATACACTCTATGCTTTAAAAGTGTTTAAAAAATCTTGTTTTTGTATTTGGAGAAGTTTTGGAAAAATCTATTTGGAAAAATACAGTTTTTGTTTTATGTTAAAATTTCTAAGTTACAAAATTAGTTCAAAATGTTTGTAACATGGTTTCATTTTACTCAAACATGTTTGTATATCAAAGTATAATATGAAACTATTTTTGTAGAATTTTAGAGATTTTATGGGATCTTATTTAAGTTAAAAAGATAACTTTTAAATCCCTAAAAAGTTCTGTCTGGCTTCTGTCGGTCGACCGGGCCGGTCGACCGAGCCAGGAGTCGGTCGACCGACGTGCACAGAACGTGCACGCCAGTTTGGCTGGAAGGCCGGTCGACCGCCCCGGTCGACCGCTAGAGAGCTTCTGCTCTCTGTTCCAGGCCACGGTCGACCGGGCCGGTCGACCGCTGGCCCAACGGTCATATTTCTGACCGTTGGCGGTCGACCGGGCCGGTCGACCGACAGTAGTCCAGAGCTGCAGACTGGACCCAACGGCTAGTTTTTGGATAGCTTATAAATTGGGGGTTTCTTGGACTGTTTTAAGCAAGATTTGAGGAGAGTTTTAAACCTAATTTTTTCCGTCTATTTCAGAGTTTTCTCCACTAGTTTGAGAGCAAATATTTCCAATTAAAAAGGGAAGTTTATCAAGAGTGTTTTCAAAGTGATTTCTTGTGTTTTCCTCCACACATTCCATACTAGTTTTCTCACACAAATACTTGAGATATCCATTACTATATCTACCTATAGGGATCTTTGTTGTGAGAGGATTTTAGGTGATCAAAGTGTTGTGATCACCAAAGTTCTACTTTGTACTTTGAGGAGGCGGACTTGCGGGTTCGCGGTGTTTCGAGTTCTTGTGTGAACTCTTTGTAGAGGTGCGGCCTCGGCGAGCTAGTGGGCTTGCGGTGTGTTATTCTTTGGGAACAAGAGAGGGACTAGAGAGTCCAAAGAGCTTGTATATGTTGCAGCACCAAGTGATCCGGTGGGATCGATTTTAGTGGAAATCCTTCATAGTGTTGAAGGCGGGGACATAGAGCAAGTGTGCTCGAACCTCGAAACAAATCTCTCGTGTTTGTGATTGCTCTCTCTATCTCTTACTTGTTTTTATATCTTGCATGTTGATATTGTCTTTATCTTTTATATGCTTGATATATTGTGTGCTTATTGTTATATGCTTGGAGATTATTTGCTAACACCTGTCTTCAACCAAGAGAGCCAGCACGGCACCTCAACTCTTATTTAGAGGAATCTTGACGAGTTAGTCCAGAGCCCTTCACGGGGAATCTGGCTACACTCTTGTGTTGTACTTGGTCTTTAGTTTAAGAAGTTTTAGTTTGCATAAATAGTTTTAATTCTGCATTAATTTGCCACTTAGTATAGCTAGTCACCTATTCACCCCCCTCTAAGTGATTACAAAATGGACGGCCGGAAGTAGTGAGTTAGTTAGATCTATGTCTTTAAACATTACAAATTCTCAATCCGGTCATTTAATTATGATCTAAACATTTAAAAACCCCTACAAACTAATTTTTGTTATGTTTCAAATATTCTACACCGTTAAACTAACCAACTCACTATTTAGGCCGTCCCTTTTTTCCTACTTGATGCAAGAGTAAAAAGTATTCAAAACACTTGATTTTTGGTTTATAGATACTTGAAATAATATAAAACAACTTTAATGGAGTGGATCTTGTATTGAAATGTCGGACGTTGGTATTTAAGTGGGAAGGATTCAACCTCAAATCCTTTTGGAAGGACACAAGTCTATCTGTGTGTGTATGTGATTTGAGCATGAATTCTTACCGCTCAAATTCAATCTTACGCATTCAAATACAAGATTCACTCTGTGGAAGTTAATTCACACATTATTTAAAGTAACTAAAAATTAAAAATCAAGTGCTTTGTAGTTTACTTGTCCATGCATCAAAGGACGGGGGGAAGTAGCTATGATTTTAGACATATTATTTAGATCTATAACTTTAGACGTACAATTTACCGATTTGACCATTTGATCATGATCTAAATATTTAAGAACTCTCACACACCACCTTTTGTTTGGTTTCAAATATCCTATGCCGTAAAACTAACCAACTCATTATTTCGGCCGCTCATTTTGTGGCTACTTTATGAAGAAGCAAAAAATATTTAAAATACTTGAAATTTTATTTTTAAGCACTCCTAACAATGTAGATCAACTCCAACAGAGTGGATCTACAATGTAAATGGCTTAACATTGAATTTGAATAAGAATGCTTCATCTCCATATCCTTTCCAAATAACTCAAGTCCATCTGTACACACACATATATTTATACTTGAGAGTTCGGGCTTGGTGAGTGAGATTGCCTGAAGGGTTAACCCGAACTGATTTCGAGTTGAGATTTCTCAACCTGTGACCAACCCGACCCAACAAAAGTCAGGCCCATCCAACTCAAATTTCTGGTTCGTCATGGGTTGGGTTAGGATTACCCCTAGGCCCGTATATGTATAAAGTCCTTAAATTGTGGGCCTCACCCATTAGAAATTGGGCCTTAACAAAGTTCAAACCAAGTTTAGTTTGGGCCTTTCACTTTAGCATCACGTTACCCTCGTGCAGGAAGCAAAAATTGGTTTTTTTTTTTTTAAACAAATTGTCCCTTTCTAATGGCCAATTTGTTTAGAATGCGAAGATAGGCACCCACAGAAGTGATTAGGGCACTCACTCAAATTTCAAAATTTTGGCTTCACAGTTATACCTCATACCTCTAGATGAAAAGATAATATTACTCTTAAAGTTTTATAAAATAATAAAAATTCAGACTCCATTTAAAATCGATGTAGGCACACAACCAAATGGATGAAGGCACCCAATCACTCTCTTCTTTCTCTCTAACTCCTTTCATTCCTCCAAAAAAATCCTAAAAATTACAACTCAACCTAACCCTAAAATTTCATTTACATTTCTTTGTTGACATCTATGGATAAACAACTCACTATTCTTGAACATTAGAACGACGAAAATGTGCGTTTCTACTGCTTAAATTTTATTTTTTTCTTACTTTTTATCTCGTGGGTTCGCATTTTGTTTGGCTTGCACGTGCCTAGCATAAGTCATATGTGTTCAAACCATACTAGCCGAGCAATAATACAACGTTCGGACAAAACTAAGCGAGCATTTTGCTTCTCTTCGGAAAACACTGACCAAACAAAACATAAGTTCGGTCACTATAGTCCGAACATAAGTGAACTGTTCAGCCCAAGTTGGTCGAAAAGAGACATTGCAACAAATTTAAGAGTTTTTATTTTCTGATACAAGAAGATTCTTCTAATTATTATGGTAATATTGATACTGAACTGACTATTGAATATAGTAGGGACTTCACCACACACAAAATATTTCAAACTTGAGAGACATTAATCAATTAGGCTCGAGAAGTTGGTATCATGAGGATTTTTTTTATTGCTATCAAGAAATCTGATGCCCTGAAAAAAAAATGAAAGATATTTTTTAGTTGTTAGCGTAGTAGAACATACATAATTCACTCCTCGATAAAGATTCATGGTAAAGATAAACTCGATCAACAATAATTGAGAAGGACCGGCACCAAAAAATGCTCTTATATGTTCCTACTGAAGGGCAAGCAGTTATTCCATGAAGAAGGGTGGGTGCTTTTCAGTTGATAGTGGTCTTCATAATCAGTAGACGATATAACATCTGGAAGGACATTCTTTCCCAGTAGATTGTCAGAAAAAGAGGATAATTTAGTTGTTGATATGTCCAAGATCCTTATTCGACCAAAAGATATTTTCATACATTAAAATAAAAAAATGATCTCAATGTGAACACGATGAGAATAATCTACAACGCAAAGAGGAAGAACAAAATTGTGGAATATGTTGGAAGATCGCAAATACAACGACCAATGAAGTATCTTTCTAAAAATGCATATAATGAGGTGTACAGAAGTTGTCCCGATACCGACACCGTTAAAGTATTCTTTGGGCTCACCTGACTAGCATTGAGTTATTGAATGCATTTTCTAGATTTTAATAATGAATTGCACATACATGACTAACAAGTATCAGTTAACGTTGATGGACATTGTGAGTGTTACAAGCACTTAATTGACTTTTGATGTTGTTTTTGCATATTTGAAAGCCGAACAGGAAGATAATTTTAGTTAGTCCTTGGATAGTCTGAAATTTTCAAATTAGCTTTAGAATATCAACTAAAAATAGTATGACACAAACATATGAAACAAATATTAACTAGACAAATATTAAAGACAAAATTCATATTTAACACTACATGTCCGATCATGACTGTCATTAATATCTAGTATAAATATCTAATCATGTCTCCTTCTATACTTGCGTTCATATCTCTCTCTCAGAGGAGCATCATGGCCTTTTAATGCTTCTTTCATGTTGTGTACCATATGGTATACACCCTCTACAGTGTGTGGCCCAGCGGGTCCCAAATACAATGACGAGTTCGGCTATTCGCAAGGCATGAAAGAAGTGTTGCAATGAAAAAATACAATAGATTAAAAATTTGAAATGTATAAAAAGTAAAACGTAACCTGACATATGTTACATGCATAAGCTCATTGGCATCAACGTCCACACCACGTGTATGACTAGTAGCGACAGCTGACCGACATTCTGGATTTTGAATGATTGGATGAGATACATGTTGATACCATTCTATATATCCGACTACAACATCCCATTGGTGCGTCACTAGCTTGCTTCTTTCATGTTATGCCACTACATAGCTCCACCACCTACCTCAGAAACTATCACTTCGTGGGTAGGACACACGGTACTGGCCCCAGAGCACCCTCTTCTAACCTTTTCCAGAGAAAGTGGCAGAGGCTGGATAATCTGAACTCTACCTAGTTGTCTGAGCACCCTTTTCAGATGATAGAGTTCAATGATATCTATGTACCTAAGTAGAAAACAAATATCATGCAACGGATGATGATATCTGAAATCCTTATATGGATCCCATATCACCTACAAGTGAAAACAACTATCGTTAAAATAACTATCATTGAAATAGATGTACAATTATATATTTCAATTGCTTACATCATCCGCTTGCAAACAATCAAGTCTTTCCTATATTGATTTTAGGTTCTCTAAGGAGGTTCTCGCCGATCCATGGGATACTCACATGCATGCACATGAAAGATTATTGGTATATAACATGCTATGAGGGGTCTACAAGTTAGAAAAGCATTAGCACTATATTCATATAAAATGATTCATTTTGTAACTAATAGTTGAATCATACCTCCAAAAGTGACAGAAATCAACAATCTGTTTAACGAATGTTCTCCATGCATACCCTAGCTGCCCATACAGGTATGCTAGCGCACCAGCTCCCCGGCATACGATAAAACTATATGAAGCTCCTCAAACAATGAGAGGTACAAGATGGAGGCTCTTTTTGCGCTCTTATCAGCGAATTTAGTGCACCCACCAAGTACAGCAGATATGCTTTAGCACAACACAAAATACAGATGGGTGTGTCTGCATCGGTGACATCGGAGAAGTTAGAATTGAGCTATTCTAATCTTGTTGAGTGTCCCTGGATCATACTCAACTCACGTGCGTCTTGCAAGGACATGCTAAGTGACCTAACAAGCATCTCCTCCGCGTCGATAACCCCCTGGGGGTGTTCACTGATCGACCCATAAGCGAGATGCCACAAATATGGGAACATCATCCAAGGCGATGGTCATTTCACTAAATGACATGTGAAAAGTATTTGTTTCATGTTGTCACCGTTCCACAAAAGCCAAAATCAAAATACGGTTAGAATTACGGTACGAAATGTCCTTCAATGGTCGCAATCTGGATTGCCGACTATAGTTAGCAAAAATACGATTGGGTGTTCCACTGTCCCACACCTAATCTTTCAATTTTGCTGTATGTATCATGCATCTGATTGGGTCTCTCTCGTGTAAAAAAATAATGATAAAAAATAATATTTCGACATGTAATAAACAAAAATGCATGTCTTAAAATTAAAATCTTACATAGTCATTTCAGATATCTGTTGCTCCATGAGTTTTATAACTCAAGAGTAATATAATGTCTGTCAGACCACTCGAAAATGACTCACTTTCTTCTCCGTCGGCTCTTCATCCTCGACATTTTCTTCACCCTCCTCTACTGTGGGTGTTAGATGGCTCACACCATTTACGACATCTTTCCGAAGCTGTACGATGAACTCTAAAAGATCTTGCAACATTCATGCCTGTGATAGAGAGAAGTTAGAATATTTTAAATAACAAAAAAATGGTTTTGTTCGACCAGATATGGCCAAACAGTAATGCAATGTTTGACCATTGTCTACCAAACATTCATATAAATTTTCAGTCGTTATCTACCGAACATAATTATTATGTACGGTCCAAATGGGCCGAACACACGATTTATTGTTCAATCAAACTGAACCAAACATTTCTTATACTATTTGTCCCTTATCGACCGAACAAACTACGAACCCATAAAAAAAGGAATAATTTTGATTTAAATTAATGAAATTAAGATTCAAAGTCCTTTCTACATGAATACTCTATATACAATCAATCACCCATCATGTTCAATAGATCTACCAATTTGTCATTAAAAATAATTTTAAAGAATTTTGAGTTGAAACTCACTTTGCTACGTGGGAGATCACCGGCTGTGAGCTAAGCTACGCGGGAGCGACGATGAAGTTTGATGATCGACAGGGAGTGATAGCGAGTGAGCCTGCGAGAGGGTGGGAGACGATGCAGAGTTGAAAGAGAGGGTAAAATAGAAATTTTGAAAAAAATTAAGTTGGGAAATAAGAGGGATAATTTTGAAAATTTAAGAGGTGTTTTAACTTTTCTGGTGAATGTCTTGGTCTGCTGGGTGCCTTGATCAAAACTGTGTGTGTCAATGTCCGCTCTCATTCGTTTCAGTAGCGAGCCTCCTGCTCCGCAACTTGTACACACGTAAGAAGTATCGGAGCCCTCTTGGTTCTTCTCTCTCTCTCTCGAAGTCGACGAAACCAAGGGCCTTGACCCGTCGATTTGTCCAATGCTGCACCTCTCCCCTCTCTCCCATTTCTAGGGTTCTTCGATCGCAATCTCCCCCATTTACTCTGTCACTTCCAAGATTCCACTCTCCCCCAATGTCTGCTTCGATTGCGTTCTCGGGGCCCTCGGCCTCGGATCTCCTCCGGAGCTCAACCAACAACGGAGTGCTCGGCGTGCCCCTCAACTTCATGGGGCGATCGCGGGTGAGGGCGGATTTGAGGAGGAAGAGCTTGAGGGGGGCGAATGTGGTGGCCAAGATCGTGAAGAAGGGGAAGGTGAAGCACGAGTACCCGTGGCCCGACGCGATCGAGCCCGATCCCAATGTCAAGGGAGGGATCCTTAGCTATCTCTCCGAGTTCAAGCCTCTCAAGGAGAAGCCCAAGCCCGTCACCTTGCCCTTCGAGAAGCCCCTCATGGATCTCGAAAAGAAGATCATGGATGTGAGTTGAATTTGAGTTGTTTGCTAGTTTGTTGTTGGATTTTCTCTATAATAAGCATGCAACTTTTTACTTTGAAGTCTTTATGCCTTTCTCAAACCTTATTTATGAGCTTAAAAAAACTACTTTTTTTTGAGAATTGAATAGTTTTGAGCGTGGCGCAAGAATGGTATGCACCAAAATTCGTGCTGTACTTTTGATTAGTTAGATCACGACTGGTTTAATTTTTCTTGAAGAATACGCAGCTTAGTAGTTAGTGTTGTGCTTGTTGTTTGTAGGTACAAAAGATGGCTGCTGAAACTGGCCTGGACTTCACAGATCAGATCATATCTTTGGAGTCTAAGTATGAACAGGTGATTTCCTTGCTTTGGTGCATGAATACTTCTAATTGAGCTTTGAAGTTCAAAATTTCTAATTGAGCTTCTAAGTTGTAAATTGATTATGGGTTGTTAATTGTACTGCTTCTGGTGATTGGAAGTAAGCATTTAATATATATGTGCTTCTCATTGTCTTCACAAGTAATGATTTTGCAGGCTTTGAAAGATCTGTATACTCATCTTACACCTATACAGCGCGTGAGCATTGCCCGCCATCCTAATAGACCAACTTTTCTAGACCATGTGTTCAACATCACTGAAAAGGTTCGGATTAAGGCCAATAGATACTTGTATAAGTAACATTTGCTAAAATTTGTGTTTAAAAAGTGCCTTGTCATGATACTTTTTTATTTTTATTTTATAGAACATCAAAATTTCAAAATATTGATTGAATAGTGTATGCGTGTTTCTGTTTATGCAGTTTGTAGAGCTCCATGGAGATCGTGCGGGATATGATGATCCTGCCATTGTGACTGGTATTGGAAGCATAGAAGGCCGGAGCTACATGTTTATTGGTCATCAGAAAGGTAGAAACACAAAGGAGAACATTAAGCGCAACTTTGGCATGCCTACTCCCCATGGGTATGTATTTTGAACGTACCCGCTCACATGAATGGAGACAGGATTTATGGTAGACAGTTATAGTGTGACTTAAATCTGTAGTTGCACAAAGATAATTATCCAGTTGAATGATGATATAACTAGCATGAATGAAAATAAATTGATTCTTCATATATCACTTTGAGGAAAAGAAAGAAAGACAGTTGCTTTGGCTTTGGTGCTATAAAATTTATTTAATTATTTTAATTTTGTGATCAAAGATTCTAACCTAAAATTTGTTATTGTGCTGATATGGAATAGTTACCGAAAAGCTTTGCGTATGATGTATTATGCTGATCATCATGGATTGCCTATCATCACATTTATTGATACACCAGGAGCCTTTGCAGACCTCAAGTCCGAGGAGCTAGGTCAAGTATGTCTTATTGTCTACTTAAACAGTTTATGCCTGAAGTTTTTAGAATATTTGGAGCTACAAAACTACTATATATTCACTTGGTGCTGATATGAAATTTGTATTCTCACAGGGTGAGGCCATAGCCTTCAATTTGAGAACTATGTTTGGTCTGAAAGTTCCAATTGTTACGATTGTCATTGGAGAAGGTGGATCTGGTGGTGCACTCGCAATTGGATGCGCCAATAAATTGCTACTGTTGGAAAATGCAGTTTTTTATGTTGCCAGGTGATTTGATCAATAACCATAATGATTGTCCCATTAGCCATTATTAGTAACCTTCTTGACTGTTACTATAGGGTTACTCAATGAACTTGTTAAAAGAAAAATAAGTTACTGTGTGGTTTATTTAGATAACCAAGGCTCATCTAGTGTATATATTGTATAATATCTCACAATTTCAACTACTTGTATCCTGCATGATATATTGCACAATATTAGAGACAGCCAACTTTTTAGTATTTCATTACAAGTATTGGAGCTACAATCTGAGAAGATTCTTGATGTAATACGGGAGGATCACAATCACCTTCAATCTAGAAATTAGGAATTAGGGTTTTGAAAGATGAACTGGAAAGATGAATTAGGGTTTAAGAAATAAGAAAAATAGAAGAAGTGGATAAATTTGGGCTTCACACCCCTTGCACCACGGGTTTCACACCCCTTATACCACGAGCTTCACACTCTAATCTCAAGAACTTAAGGCTCATGAATTGTTAACTGAAAATTTTTAATTCATTATTGTCGACCAATAAAAATAAGTCTGTGGCCTATTTATAGGTTTTACAAAAGAGCACTTTTAGGGGATAACCGACGTGGTACTAAACACTCACATAAAAAAAGACATAAAAAATAAACTAATACATAATAAAACAACTAGTAACTAGTGATGTCTTCATCATTTCTCTCGGAGTGGGAGAAACTCGATCATATTGAGTGAGGGCTCCCCTCACAAAGCATCTCAATCGGGTCATGGTGGTGGTCGAAGAATCAACGCTAGTGTATCACATCGAGACCAAGGTGGCCTCTGTGACGGATCGGCTGTAAAAGATGGTAGCTCGATCAAGACACCGATAGTAGACAGAGGCGTATCATCCCTGCTGAAGACATAACTGATATCAGGATCCCATGAGGTATTTAACTCATAATCAATGGAAGCACTTCTCTTCAGAATCTTATCAAAATCTGTATGCCAAGCGTGTAATTTCCTCACAGCTTCAGGGTGACTCATAACCATCACCTTATTATCAACTGTAAATTTCTGTAAAATACTATATAGATATGCGGTAAATTCGTAGGTGTTATTGTACATTGCTACCATCCTAGTTATGTGTAACAAGCAAATATGTAATGCAGTAAGCACTCTAACCATAATTTCTAAAGATAAGAAATGATATTTTTAGGATGCCTAAGAGGGCACACATCTAACCCTGCAAATGGAGGTATATTGGACTCAAGCACAAACTCCAAACAATCAGAAAAAAGAAGCACTAGAAACCATCTACTAGATCATAGCAAGAAACTCAGTTAACTCATTAGAAGATGAATCTATTGGAACGATCATAAAATTGTAATCAGCATGAGGGGACTCAAATGGTCCCTTAGATATAATGACACTGAAATCAACTTTCTCGTGCTCAATATCATCCTCTATCAAAGGTGTGGTAAATTAATTCCTAGAGATCTGACTAGAGGCAATAAACTCCACTAATTCAGGTGCAAACTCGCTAATATCATGAGCATGGACGTCAACATCTAAGGGTGTACCAGACTCGACTATTGCATCTACTACTTCACTAGTACCCTCATAAGAAGCATGCCGCTCCTCAATAATCGATGTCAGAACCAACTGATATGTCCTCATTTGTACTAGCAGTCTCAGAAGGAACATGCACATCCTCAACAACCTTCGAGTCGTCAACATCATCACTAGACACAGTTCTAACATGTTGACTCTTCGAGGGGCACTGACAATCATAATATCCATATCTCTGACACTTAAAACACCGAGCCTTGGCATTGACTAATGTTTTGAAAGTCAAGTCTATCTTTATGGCAACATCAAAAGCCTCTTCAACGTTGTCTAAATCGTAGGAGCCAGTGATCATAACACGTCTTATTTTGAGCCTTAAACCCCGAACAAACCTAGTTATAGTCTCGGAACGATGCTATCTCACTTCACTATGACGAGTTAAGTCCTCAAATATGGCTATGTAATCCTGAACGGACATATGATCCTGATGAAGGTTGTGTAACTGGTCTAAGAGGGGGGTTCTTATAATATTGACTGGTCATGATGGCTACAATGCAAAATAAGGTAAACAAGCAAATAAAGTGGAAAATGCTAGAGTCAAGTGAACTAAATGTGTGCACTAAGGGCCTGTTTGTTTTTCTGCAAGTGGTTGCAAGTCATAAAATGAGAGTGAGAAAAGTGAACTGTAACAGAAAAAAATATATTGTGTTTACGGTGTTTAGTTGGTAAAGTGAAAGTGTAAATGAAAAAGTATAGTGTATTTTACGGTGTTTAGTTGGTAAAATAAAAGTGTAAATGGGAAAGTTTATTGTGTTTACGGTGTTTGGTTGGTAATGTGTAAGTGAAAAAGTTGACCACAAAATTAATTGTAGCAGTGATCTAAATATTATAAATACTATTAAATTAAATCTACCATTGAAAATTAAATTGTATTAATAAATTTGAGAGAAAATTTTAATATTTTATTTATAACAATAATATTAATAAAATATTACTATAATTAGTAAAATATTACTAAAATATTAACTAAATAAATAATTATAAAATTTTAAGAAAATTTAAAGAACATTAATAAAATTTTAAGAATACTAATAAAACATAAATATTAAAAAAGCTTAAAAATATTAAAATATAGTTATAATATTACAATATTATAAAATACTTAATTATTATAATATTAAATTTTATTATAATATTATTGTAATATTATAAATATATAAAATTAACAAACTAAAATATAATTATAATATTATTAATAAAATATAATTATAATATAATTATAATGAATCATTGTTACAATATTAACATAATAAAATATTAATATAATAATAAAGTATATTATAATATTAAAAAACTAATTATTTATATTAAAAAATAAATAAATTTAATATATAGTAATTTTATATTAAAGCATAATATTGTTATATTAATAAAATATTAAATCTAAATAAAATATTAAAAAAGTTGACATAAATATTAATTAAATAATAAAATGAGATTTATATGACCACAAAATTAACTGTAGCAGCTGCAAGTGAGAAATTTGGGTGCAAAAGTGAGATTTACTTGGCCACAAAATTAACTGTAGCAACTGCAAGTGGAAAAATGAGAGTTGCATTTTGCAAGTTATTTTTCAGCGAAACAAATAACGAAAAATGGAAAAGAGGTTTTGCGATTTATGATTTGCGGGGACTTGTGGCGAAACAAACAGGCCTTAAGTGAGAATAAAACTATCTTAAAGTTCAAGTTCTAAATACATAGAACATGCACTCCTAAATGATGAAAAGTGAAACACTGATACAACCACTAGATAGAAGCAAATAACAATTCAACTAACAAACTAGATAGAAGCAAATAACAATTCAACTAACAAATTATCACAATTTAAATAGTAGTTGCACGTAATTTAACAGCTAACAATTCAGCTCAAGTTAGGATATCACCTTCGGGGTGAGTTGTTCACACCCAAACACAAAATTTCTTTGAGATTCCTCAGAGAAATACTCATACTGGAGAGCTGAAAGTCACCCACAAAAAGTCCTGGACAGTGACAATAGGACGTGGAAGATGACTGCCTCGAGAATGTTGCAAATCGGACGCACGCGAATCAAACCAGCAACAAGCTCTGGACTGATGTTGTGCTGTTATGCTGACCTGAATATGGTAGATGACCAAATCTCGAACCTGAATATGAAAGCTGTAGACGCGTAGTTTTGATCTCCACGAATACATTGCTTCGAAAGCGACTTGATTCGGGCTTGAAAAGAGCTCCGAATAGCCTTCGAAGATCTGAACTGCAACTGAACTGAGTCAGACTGAACTCGACGTGTCAACTCTTTGAGCCAACTCGGTGACATTAGTAGTAGTGGGTCGGATCTGGGTTGCAACGGGTCGGGTTGGTTGAATATGACCTGATCTAAACCCAACAACTTAACTCTTGTCAGGCTTAATGAATACGGGTTTCAACCTGCTTAACCCAACAACCCGCTGCGCCCTTAGGGTTCCGAGATCACTGGCGGCGGCGGTTGAGGTCTGGCGAGGGGGTTGTTCATACTGCGGAGGAGGACGTCGGCGAGCTTGTAGCATCGATGGGGAAATCCAAGGAAGGAGGTCGTGGCGTTGGTCTGGACTCGTTTGCGAGGGCGTCAGGGTGTTCAGAGGTCGTTGGCAAGGATTCGGCGGAGACGACGGGTTGAAGCAACAAAAATCGTCGACAAGGATCAGCGCTTCAAAGGAGAGGTCAACAACGAATTTAATCGGCTAATCGAAGGAGAGGTCGACAAGGATTAGTGCTTCATCTGCGGGGATTGAATCTCGTCGACGGGTGATTTGGAGGTTGAGTTCTTGAGTGCGGTGGTTGTGGTGCGAGGTGAAAGGAAGTGCGGCAGGAGCAGGGATTGCAACAGAGATAGGCGGCGTAGGCGGAGGGTTGGCCAGACGGCGATGTAGGAGGTGGTGGTGGTGAGATTTGAGAGTGGCGGCAGGCTCTTAGGGTTTGAGATGGAGTGGGGTGAGAGGGACAAAGAGGAATGAGAAGATGAACATGAGAGAAGTGGGAATTTTGGGAATTTTCGTGGGATTTTCCTAGAAATTTTACTACAATAATTTTCTTTTTGGGAAAGGCAGAGCTAGGATTTGGATTTTTTTTTTTAATAGATTTAGGGTTTGATCTAGATCTAGGTTTGAGAGAGGTTAGGGTTTTAGGAGAAGGGGGAGAAAATTTTGAAAGAGATTGGAAACCAATTGTTCTGATACCAAACTGATGTAATACGAGAGGATCGCAATCACATTTAATCTAGAAATTGAGAATTAAGATTTTGAAATAAGAACTAGAAAGAGGTATGGTTTAAGAAATAAGAAAATAGGAGAAGTGAATAAATTTAGGCTTTACACCTCTTACACCACGGGCTTCACATCCCAATTTCAAGAACTCAAAGCTCATAAAATTTTAACTGAAATTTTTTAATTCATCATTATCTACCAATAAAATAAGTCTGTGGCCTATTTATAGGCTTTACAAAAGAGCACTTCTCGGAGATAACCGATGTGGTATTAAACACCCACATTAAAGAGGACAATCACTCAAAAATAAATTAGACATAAGAAAACAACTAGCAACTGGTGATGTCCTCACCAATTCTACTAGATCATATATTTGAGTTTAATGTCATTTTTCCTTTGTGCTCTTTAGCCTTTTTTTTTTACTTGATCAGATCTTACTCAAATATGAGATATGATCCATCCTCACCCCATATCTTCAACTTGCATAGCTTTTTCCAATTTTTTCTTCCTCATAATTTAGGATTGACTTTAGAGATCCCATTCAATCATCTTGATGCTATTTATACTTGTTTTTTTCTTTTTCTCAAAGGGATTCTTTGAAGTCATGAGTCCCTTTCTTCTTTCAGGAATATTTTAGCACAAGCTTCTCCTTTATTGTTTCCCTACACATAAGAGATGGTCTTCCTTTTCCCCTCAAAAATGGATGGTCTTCCCTTTTTGTTCTATTGTGTGAGCTTCTTTAATTTTTTATTGGATGCTAGTGGTTGTCGTACATCAAAATGTAATGCAGCCTCCCTCCATATATACATCAATGTTGATTTTGATGCTAACAAATAAATTCTTTCATGACACTAGTCATGAGCCTTTTAGTGGTGCATTAATGGTATTTAACACTACAACGATACCTATCACAGAATACCATGCTGATTTTACTCCTTACCACCACCATCTTTTTTTCCCTCTCCCGCCTCCTATAATTATATTAGACTTCTCCATTCCTGTTCATGGATTGTTTGGATTCCAATTTTGATGCAGCTTTCTCTTTTCATCTTTTTGTGTATTTCTTCTGGCTTTAATCATCTGGAATTCACGGCACGTCTTTACCGGATCTCTAATGGATTCTCATTTTGCATTTTTAAACAGCCCAGAAGCATGTGCAGCAATCTTGTGGAAAACAGCAAAAGCTTCTCCAAAGGTATTAACTGATCTGTAGGACTGTTTGAACTACCCCTAATGTAGTATATGATCTGTAGTTTTTATACTTTGAAACTTGCAGGCAGCTGAGAAGTTGAAGATAACTGCTACAGAGTTATGCAAGTTGAAAATTGCAGATGGGGTCATTCCTGTAATATTTCTTTGCCACCTATTCTTCTTTTTGATTGAATATACTAGTTTTCTATATGATCTCAATATATATTTCAAGTTATTCTTGAAGATACAAAACACTTAAAAATTAAACAGAACGAGCGATGTAATACAAGCTATGCTCCGCTGCCATAAAGCATGTAGAAGTGAGTGCCATGTGTGTGTCATACACTCCAAAAGCATTCAGACGTTAAAAACCCAAAAAATTTTAATGTCAGGTTGGTCTCAACATTAAATAAAATCTAAAGATAACGTATCATATACCTTGAAGCCCGAGCCACATGCTTAAACAAACATGAAAAAGAGACCTCCTTGACAAAACCAACTATGTTAAACAAAACCTAAACATCTCACAAGTCAGGTGAGGGTTGACCAGATCTTCAACTTTTTTTTGTTTGATTTTGTTACTTGTTTAGAAGGCATAGATTTAAATCATTGAGATTTTACTTTGCCTTTTGTTTTACTTTAATAGAATACATCCTAATCACTAGTGTTTGTGTGCGCATGCGCGCGTGCGTGTCCACACACGGTCGTATCATTGCGTCCCCATGTCCTATTTCTCAAGGATTTTCCATGTTTTTGTTGTGTCATATCCATGTCCATGCTTCATTGGCTCATCTGGCAAGTGCATTGCATTATGTCCTTACTTGCTGAATTGTGGACCAAAGTTCAGTTGATGCTAGCTACATGCTTTCTATGGAGCCGAATAGCAGTGTGAAAGTAGTCATCTTAACAAGATTGCTTACCTTGTTAAAATAGAAAGATTTCTCTGGTGGACTATGTAAACATGTGTACTTCTATTATGAAGCCATACCTATATCGAACAGATGCTTCTTAGGACACTTCTCGAACTTATCTTCAATCATATATTGTTTTTTTAATTGAGGACACTTATTGGACGCATACTTTACATTTCTCTTACACTTTTTTTGTTCCTATTATATATTTGAGATATTTATTTTCCCCTTATGTATTAAATTATTATACTTTAATAAAACTAAAAATGCCATCAAAATATTAACTTGTATAAATTATAATAAGTTTAAATGTGTTTCAATATAAGAGTCAGACATAGTGAACTGTGTATGAACTTTTGGATACAAACACATGATTGTGCATATATATATATTTATGCACTTTAATTATCATTTATATACATATTCTATTGTTATGTCGCTGTTTTACTGTGTTCTGATGTTTAAGAAATTGCCGTGTCCCTTTTTCGTGTCATACCTTTGTTCGGGCGGTGGATCACATGATGCAAGGGATGACCACTGTCTACGGGTGAAGGGGGAGTATTGTGCTGATTGCATTGGTATCATGCGGAAAAATAATCATCAACTTGCAAAAACTTGGTCTTTGGTCAAACCAACATCTAATTATAGAGCTATCAACTAGAAAAAGAAACCCAGTAGAAATACTATTTTTTATCAGGTTCAAGTCCGGGAAACTCAGCAGTCATAAAAGTTCTGTCAGGCTCGTATTTAAAAGATCTTCATTTGTTTTTAAGCCACCACACTGTATTGTTTTCAAGTGGAAAGTGATGTGAATTGTGTATGTGTATGTAAATCAGCAATAAAATACTCAATCACGCATCACCAACATGAAATGATCGTTGGTAAGAATGGATGAAAACATAATAAAGAGATGACTGTAATAAAATAACATGCGTAGACTAATCAATTAAAGATAATATGTTATACGCCCTGTTTTAAATATCGGCCGATACGGCCGAGATATCGTCCGATATCTCCTTTTTGCCTGCTGCCGATACGATATGGGAAAATCGTTCGCCATATCGTTTGCAGCAAAAAACGGCCGATATTTGAAATATCAGCCGATAAATTGCCCGATATTGGACGATAAATCGTCCGATATATCACCCGATATGAAATAACTTATTTATTGCACGACTGCGTGCAAATTTACATTGTTTTTTACTGTCTCTACAAGCATATTACATCATTTTTATTAGGTAGATGATATGTATGACTCTAAATAAACTCTTAATTATCAATATTTCATTATATATAGTGTCCAGTACGAACGCCCGATATATGCGCGTATCCCCGATATCTCCCCCGATATCTGGTATTCGATATGAAAAACCCCCATCCGATATGATTCTGATATCTGATATTTAGAACCTTGGTTATACGACAAAAGATTCTACAATGAATATTAAACTAATGAATTTAAGGCAAGCAGAATCACACAATTTATTTTTGGTGGACAACAGTTAAGTCAATAAAATATCAGAGATTAATTATTAAACTCGAAATAATCGATATGAATTAGAAATGTACCTATTGAGGATCACGTCGACCTCAGTGTTCTATGAGAAGTGTGGATGTGTAGACCTCTCTTTTACGAACACAACGCTTTGAAAATCAACTGAAATGGACACAAGATGTGAAAGTTACGGCCCGAAAATGAACCTCGAACTCTTCACGGGGTCTATTTTTACTGTAGTAGATCTGGCATTGTAGCAGTACAGTAACGACACTGTAGCAGTACTGTAGTGGTATTGTAGCAAGTTACTATAGCAAAGGTTTTCTTCTTCTCTTTTTCAGGGTTTTGTGAAATAGATTAGAATTGGGATTGGAAGAAATTTGTTAAAAGGGGAAGAACTAGACTTTTTGAAGAAGAGAAAAGATGAGGCAATGGATAGGCTAGTTAGGATTTCACACCACTAATTTAGGATTTCTCTAGTGCTTCACACACAAAGAGAGATTTGGGAGAGATCACAACTCACACAAAATTGAGAAATTTTCTTCATAATAATTCTTATGGCATATTGTTTGTTACAGAAGGCCTTTTATAGGCTTTTACAAAACTGAATATAACTCAAACTAAAACTCCTAACTAAAATAGGATTTCAATTTCAACTTTAAAAACTACAATTTCCAATCAAAATGGGATTATAACTATCAAAAGGAAACCAAAAATAAAGAAAATCAAAATAACTAAAAATTGAATTCTACAGCTAATAGAAATCTGGAAAAAGGCCTCTTTTCTATCGGTGAAACACGTGCCATACACTTGGCTTGATGTTCGCATCATTCTCTCCGTGTTGGAGAGAACTCGACTTCGTCGAGTTAGAAGTAGAAGTGCTTTCATACTGCTTCAAAATTTCATGATCAATTTTCGGTAGTTCACTTCGGTTTAGCCATGTATCATCAATTGACTTTTTCTATCCAACAAATCAGATATTTTTGAATCCCACCATCTTGGGTGGTGATAATTTTATCACATAAGAATTTATCAACTTGACATGTTGTATAAGGTAAAGTGAAAGGAAGGGGCTATCGAAAATAGGCTAATGAGAAGGTTTATCAAGTTGGATAACATCAAGACCTTTATAATTCACTAAGCAGTTAATGTTAAAAGTAGATCAAATGTCAAGATCTATAGGAAGATCTATAAAACAAATGTTATCATTCAATTTAATTAAGATTTGAAATGGATCAGAACTACAAGTATGCAGCTTTTGAACAACATCACCAACATTAAAGTATTTAATCTATTCCTGTCATCAGTTCGTATCCCATGGTTGGCGTTGTTTTATGCAATTTTATCACTGATCTTCGTGAGTTGTTCGTGTATGTGTGATGCAAAAGATGATACAGATTCAATGACTTGATATTGATCGACTTATGGGGACAAGAGAATTTTGATTTAGTACACAATATATGTCATAAGAGACAAGGCAATGGTATCGGCAGTAGAGGAGGAAGGGGTTTGTGATCAAAACAGATAACGACAGTAGAAGTCAGCAGTAGAGGCAGGGAAGGTGGTGTTGGCAGTAAAGCTGGAGACGAGAAGGACGGGTGACAGTAAAACTCTTTAATTACAAGAGTGACTTACAGAGAAATAGTGCTATGAGGTTTAGGTACTTTAATGTGAACTCCGTCAGTGATGACAATCTTAAATTGGCTTGGACAGTTGGCAGCAACATGCCATTACCTTGGCATTTGTAGCACTAGTTGTGGGACCAATTTTGGAAAAGTCCTTTTCAGTTTTCTAACTTTTATTGATATAAGACTTTTCTTTGTCTTCTCTATCTGTGGAGACCACACAAGGAACATTACTTTTCAACTTTTGGTTGGAAGAATTCATGATTTGAAGTAGGTTATTAATGTTAGTCATGATATCATCAAGTGTTGGTTGGGACTCCATGGTTTGGTTCGAGGGAGTGAATTCGGTCGGAGGGGATGAAAGCGTATTAGACTTATGAGGTTGAACAGATGGGGGAGGTCTAAACTTGTAGAAATGTGGTGGCACATACTTACATTTCAATTCATCCTTCATTCTACCCCATGTATCAATTGGTTCTTGATCACATTCTACACACAGTTTCACTAAGTTGGTCCATCACTGACTAACTTGACCGATCAGTTTCGTGATAGCGATCAAGATTTTTTTAGCTTCAGAAAGTGGGTACCGATTGAAGTACATGTCCATGCATTGTAACCAATCTAAAAGATGTGAGGATCTAAATGACCAAAACAATCTTGATGACCATTAAAAGTTGAGACATCCATAGTGGTGTAGAGTTTTCGCTAGACACTATGGTTGGCATGCAATGTATTACTAAATGCAATATGAAAAACAAAGCTAATATTTTTGTTTGGTTTTCGAATAAAATCTAAATTAGATGCAAGAAGCAAAAGGATTTTTTTTTGGCTTTTGAATTTTGAAATTTTATTCTGTTTTGAATAAAATCTAAACTAAATGCAAGTAAGTAAATAAACGTGACTAAAATGCAAATCCTACCTAAATGTGCTCTGAGACCAAGTTGATGTGAAATGTGTATGCATGTATGAAAATCAGTAATAAACACTTAATTACGTTTCATCAACATGAAACGATCGTTGGTAAGAATGGATGAAAACTAATAATACAAGATGTAAACAACAACTAAGCTATTTATCCCAAGTATTTGGGGGTAGGCTACATGAACCAAAAGAGAATTACGCCGGAGCGGGCACATGAATCAGCTTTCTCTTCTCATTCCTATCGAGCAATATGCCTTCACTAAGACCTTTAGGCTTTATATCTTGTCGTATTACCTCCATCAATGTATTCTTCGGTCTCCCCTGCGCTATTTTAACTTGCTCTAATTTGATACACTCTACTCGCCGGACTGACGCATCTGTAGGTCTATGTTGCATATGACTAAACCATCATAGGCGGTTTTCTCTCATCTTCTTCTCTATAGAGGCACGCCTATTTTAGTACGAATATCCTTATTTCTCACCTTATCTCTCCTCGCGTTACCACACATCCAACAAAACATGCACATCTCTGCTACACTCATCTTTTGGGCATGATATCTCTTTATAGCCCAACATTCTGTGTCATGTAATAAAGCTGGACTAATAGTAGTCCGATAAAACTTTCCCTTCAGCCATAATGAAATATTACGATCACATAAAACTCCTGTTGCGCTCCTCCATTTCAACCAGCCGGCTTGGATCCTATGGTTGACATCACTATTGATCTCCCCATCTTTTTAGATAATAAAACTCAAGTACTTAAAATGACTGCTCATCGGTATTTTTTGACCATCTAGTGTCACAATATTATAATTTCGGATTTCATGTTTACTGAATTTACACTCCATATACTCTGTTTTGGTCCTACTTAATCTAAAATCTCGAGATTCTAGAGTTTGCCTCCATAACTCCAATTTTACATTTACCCCAGCTCCTATTTCATCGACTAGGATAATATCATCAGCAAATAGTATACACCACGATATCTCATCCTGAATAGCTCTAGTAAGCTCATCCATCACTATGACAAATAAGAATGGACTCAATGCAGATTCTTGATGCAATCCAATTGTGATAGAAAAATCACTTGTTATGCCTCCACAAGTTCTGACATTTGCCACTACTCCATCGTACATGTCATTGATTATGACAATATATTTGATTCCCTTTTTCATCAATGTCTACCATAATATCTTTCTTGGCACCTTATCATAAGTTTTTTCTAAATCAATAAAAATCATATGTAAATTTCTCTCTCTCGAAATCGCTCTATAAGTTGATGAAGCAAATGAATAGCCTCTGTAGTCGATCGCCCCGGCATGAATCCAAACTGGTTTTCTGATATTTTAACATTCTGCCTTAACCTTTGTTCAATTACCCTTTCCCAAAGCTTCATGGTGTAACGCATGAGTTTTATTCCATGATAGTTTAAACAACTCTGGATATCACCCTTGTTCTTATAGAAAGGTAGTAGGGTACTCTTCCTCCACTTATTTGGTATCTTTTTAGTTAGCCAGATCTTGTTAAAGAGGTTTGTCAGCCATCTCACGCCCACCTCTCCTAAGCATCTCCATACCTCAATAGGAATTCCATCTGGACCAACAGCATTCCTTGGCTTCATCCTCTTCAAGGCCTCTTTTACTTCAGATTCGCTAATTCTGCGCGTATAATTACAGTTTATATCTTAACGCTGAATGGTAAAGTCATTCAAATCTTGAGTAGAACTATCATTGAACAATTTGTCAAAATACTCTTTCAATCTTTCTTTGGTTTCATCTCAAACTAAAATCTTCTAATCCTCATCTTTGACACACCTCACAGTACATAAGTCTCTAGTCTTTCTCTCCCTTATTCGAGCAATTCTGTATGTATTATTTTCAATCTCTTTAGTGTCCAACTTCTCGTACACTTCTTTGTACATTTTAGCTCTTGCATTTTGAACAGCTTTCTTAGCTTTCTTTTTTGGCTAGCTTATACCTCTCAAAACTCACTCCATCACAACTTTTCTTCAAATCTCTGTAAGAGCTTCGTTTGATCTTAATGGTAGCTTTTACCTCTTCATTCCACCATGATGTATTCTTACATGGTGGAGCACCACCCGTGACTCACCAAGTACATCTTTAGCTACTCTTTTAATACAACTAGTAATTTTGTTCCATGTTGTATTGGGATCATCTTGGGCTTTCCAATCTGCTTCATGTACTACTCGATATATAAAAACTCGGTTACCTTCTTTTAGCCGCCACCATTTAATCTTTGGATCTAACTTAATCGTTCTAAATCTTCTTCTAATCTGGACATTTAAAATTAAGAGTCTATATTGGGTTACTACACTCTCACCCGATATTACCTTAGAGTCCATACAACAACCTCTATCTACTTTCCTAGTTAAAAAGAAATCTATTTGGCTCCAACTTGATCCACTTATAAAAGTGATCACGTGAGACTCTCTCTTCCTAAACCAAGTATTCACTAAGATCAAATCATAGGACAAAGTAAAATCTAGAATCGAGTTACCTGGTTCATTTCTTTCCCCAAAACCAAATCCTCCATGTACATTATCAAACTCATAACGACTTGTAATACAAAGATGACTGTAATGATACAGAGATGACTGTAATAAAATAACATGTGTAGACTAATCTAATTTAATCATGAATCAATTAAAGATAATATGTTATGCGATAAAAGATTCTACGATCAATATTAAACTAATAAATTCAAAAGCCAGCAGAATCACAAAATCTCACTTTGATGGATAATAGTTAAGTCGATAAAGTATCAGAAATTAATTATCAGACTCGAAATAACCACTATGAATTAGAAAAGTACCTACCGAGAAACACATCGATCTCAATGTCCTGTGAAGAGTGTAGATTGTTTGGTACGGAGTAGAAGAATTCGGTGTAAAGTTTCCTTGAATCAACTGAAAGATTACAACGGACTAATGCTCCGACTACAAGGGAGGGAAGATGTTGAGTCTTGAATCTCCCCTTTGCTTAGTGCTGGGTTCTTCAAGTGGCGGTGGAAAATGAATCTTGTTTTCCGTTGACGGGTGAACGTCAAGAACTTCTGGGGTCTTCTTCTTCGGTTGGCGGACGGAGTAACACAGCTCTGTGACCAAAATCTCAAAGAGGTTGTAGGCAAAGATTAACTTGTACGCAGCAAGTTAGCTGAAGAGTTGGACTCTCTTTCCTTCTCTGTGGAAGCTCTCCAATCCAGCTCTTTTCTGATCTCTCTGATCTGATTCACCGACCTCCATAGCAACGGGGCTATTTATAGAGGTTTCAGGAGCGAACGTGCCTCCTAAAAACACTCTATAATGGGGGTTAACTTTTCCCGTTATGTGGGTCGTGATTGACCCTATAACCGGGACGGTTACAATTGAGACGCGGGTGTCGACTCACGCGCCTTGGTGCTGTAGTGCTGGCTGAGACGCGGGTGTCGACCCACGCGCCTTGGTGCTGCAGTGCTGGCTGAGACGCGGGTTTCGTTCCACGCGCCTTGGTGCTGCAGTGCTGGCTGAGACGCGGGTTTCGACCCACGGTCGACACCCGCGTCTCAGCCAGCACTGCAGCACCAAGGCGCGTGGGTCAACACCCGCGTCTCAGCCAGCACTGCAGCACCAAGGCGCGTGGGTCGACACCCGCGTCTCAGTTGTAACCGTCCCGGTTATAGGGTCAATCACGGCCAACATAACGGGAAAAGTTAACCCCCATTATAGAGTGTTTTTAGGAGGCACGTTCGCTCCTGAAACCTCTATAAATAGCCCCGTTGCTATGGAGGTCGTGAATCAGATCAGAGAGATCAGAAAAGAGCTGGACTGGAGAGCTTCCACAGAGAAGGAAAGAGAGTCCAACTCTTCAGCTAACTTGCTGCAAGTTAATCTTTGCATACAACCTCTTTGAGATTTTGGTCGATAGAGCTGTGTTACTCCGTCCGCCAACCGAAGAAGAAGACCCCCAGAAGTTCTTGACGTTTACCCGGTCAACGGAAAACAAAATTCATTTTCCACCGCCACTTGAAGAACCCAGCACTAAACAAAGGGGAGATTCAAGACTCAACATCTTCCCTCTCTTGTAGTCGGAGCATTAGTCCGTTGTAATCTTTCAGTTGATTCAAGGAAACTTTACACCGAATTCTTCTACTCCGTACCAAACATAGATGTGTAGAGCTCTCTTTTACGAAAAATCAACTAAAACAGACACAAGATGTGGAAGTTACGACCCGAAAACGAACCTCAAACTCTTCACGTGGTTTGTTTTTACTATAGCGGATTAGGCACTGTAGCAATACTGTAGTGTCATTGTAGCAAGTTACTATAGCATAATTTTTTTCTTTTCTTTCTTAAGATTTTGTGAAATAAATCAGAATTGGGATTGGAAGAAAAGGAGAAGAACTAGTTTTTTTTTTTTTTTGAAGAAGAGAGAGATGGGGCAAGGGATGGGCCAGCTAGGGTTTCACACTACTAATCTTGGGTTTCTCTAGAGTTTCACACACAAAGAGAGATTTGAGAGAGATCACAACTCACACAAATTTGAGAAATTTTCTTCATAATAATTCTCATTGCATATTGTTTGATACAAGAGGCCTTTTATAGGCTTTTACAAAATTGAATACAATCCAAACTAAAACTTCTAACTAAAATAGGATTACAATTCCAATTTTTAGAAACTAAAATTCCTAATCTAAGTGGGATTACAACTATCAAAAGGAAACAAATAATAAAGAAACTCAAATAAAAACTCAAAATAAAGAAATTAGAAAATAGAATTCGACAGCTACTGGGAATCTAGAACAAGGCGTCTTCTCCCACGGTGAAACATGTGCCATACACGTGGCTTGATGTCCGTATCAGAAAGATTCTAATAGTTGACCTTTTCGTATAAGAGCATATGCTGATGGACATTAGTTAATAAAATTTGGAGTAAACTTGAAGAATCAAACAAGCTAGATTGGTTACGAGGTCCAGTTTGAATTCATGACAATGTGGATACCATAACTTCTACATAAACAGCTTTGAATCAACCTTTTTCATGGAAAAATGGAAAAAATAAACAAAAATCTTTAAACTAACCTGGGGCTTATTGCTGTGCTAAAAACTTTGTTTTTTTTTTTTTTTTGACAGGAACCTCTTGGTGGTGCACATGCTGATTCGTCTTGGACATCACAGCAGATAAAACTTGCAGTGGTTGAAGCAATGAATGTACGGTCCAGCTGCAATATTGGGCATACAACAAAATATCATTTATTTTTCAACTCTTAAGATATTTCTTGTGCTTGTACAGGAGCTCATGGAGATGGACACCGAAAAGTTATTGCACCACCGTATGCTCAAATTCCGTAACCTTGGAGGGTTCATAGAAGGACAACCTATAGACCCAGTAAAGAAAATCAACATGAAGAGGAAAGATGAACCAATCATCGACGTGGAAAAGCTTGCAGTGGCATCTACTCTGGACTTGGAGAAAGAAGTTGAAAAACTGAAGGATCAAATAATCAAATCCAAAGAAAACTACTCCTCTGAGCCTATAGATGTGGGTGTAAGTGAATTGATTGTGAAACTAAAGAAAGACGTCGATCAGGAGCTCACTGAGGCTGCTGAATTCATGGGCTTAACGGATAAGCTTGATATGCTCAGGAGTGAGATCACAAAAGCAAGGGGTTCTCTGGAACAGCCCATGGATTCTAGTTTGAAGGATAAAATTGAGAAACTAAAGCAGGAATTTCAGCAGGGTCTAGCAAATTATCCCAATTCTGGAAGCTTAAATCAGAAGCTTGATATGCTAAAAGATTTATCCAAAGCCCAGAAAATAGTGCCCTTGAAGCAGAAAATCAATGAGGGACTGAAAGTGATTATGAATCGCCCTGATTTGAAAATGAAGATAGACATGCTAAAGGAAGAAATCTCAAATGCAGGTTTCTCAAAGAATTCTGATCTGGATGGTGATTTGAAGGAGAAAATTCTGAAGGTGAAGAAGGATATAGCATCTGAATTGACCAAGACACTGAAGGCCGAGAATTTGGATGTGGAACCTGTAGCCTCAAAGCCCATATTTGCGGAGTTAAAAGAAAGGGCTGATGAACTTAATAGCGAGGTTAAAGAAAGAATACAAGAGGCTATAAACTCGAGTGATCTCAAGAGCAAAATAGAGACACTGAAATTGGAGGTGGAGAAGGCAGGAAAATCACTGGATCCTCAATCAAAGCGCAAAATTTTATTAATGGAGGAGGAGATCAAGCATAGTCTTGCAGAGGCCGTGGACTCTCCAAAGTTGAAAGAGAAGTATGAAACATTGAAAAACGAATTTAACACAGTTTACTCAGAAAATGCATCAGAAGAGGGATCCTCAGGACTGAATGGAGGTTTGAATCACAGTGTTTGTATAGATAGTGAATCTGAAGTCGGCAAGGCCAACATTTAAAGTTAATGTGGAGCCATAGCTAAGTGTATGTTACACATTCTTTGACTTAACCTATAATAACTTTCGGAAGTGTTTGCCCCTATTGTATTTCAGGCCTTCAATTTGCTTGAAATTTTTGTTGCTACAGATTCAAACCATTCTGTGTAGCACAAAATCTGGAAAACTTTGATAGTTGGACACTAGAATTCTGGCCAAACAAACTTGTGTTCATTATTCAACTCTAGCTTGTTTCTAAACCTTGTTCAGAGAAGACTAACCCTTCTTATTCATTTGACACAGGTGAACTATGATCCATGCAAAAGGCCTAATCATTGTGTGAACCAGAGATGATCCACCCCAATTCTTCCCGTTTACAGCTCGGTTTACTGTAGTGGAATGTGCAAGAAGCCTCAAATCACTGGACATCAGAATATTCCCTTTAAAGTTTCAATTTTCCTAGTTGTTTATTACTTCATTTACTCCTATTTAGGCTGTTTTGGTTATATTTATTTCTAGATCTGTATGCAATTTATATACATTTGTTTGGGTTTTGAGTTTTCCAGGGAATAGGACTCAACTGTCTGCTGAAAATGTCAGCTATTCAAAGAATATAAGGACATTCTGATGCTTTCACACATACGAACCTTGTTATGTGCTGGATAAATTTGTATCCATTGATTGTCTAATGTTGCTGAGGGATGAATCTTATTCTATGAATCAGCCATCTTGGGCTACAATGAGATGCATAGATATGAGACTGAATGCGGTAGACATTGTGATAGAACAAAGTTGAGTAGGTTGGTAAATGCCAGATTACTGAGTACTAGTATTGTTTGGGCTGGTTGGTTGCAGCAGAAATGCTGCATCTATTGCATGGACCATTTGTGGCGGCAATTTGTTGCGCGAAAAGGACAACTGAGCATCAAATGCTTAACGTAGGGCCTGTTTGTTTTTTTGGAAGAGATGGAAGAGAGAAGATTGGGTGAAGAGAGAATGAAAAGAGGAAGATGGTGCTTCTTTCTAACAATTGTTTGTTTGGGTAAATTTGAAAGAAGAGATTACTTCTCCCTCTTTCCCACTCATTTTTGTTTGGTACATGGAACAAGGAAAGAAGAAAAAGCATTATGGTGAGATTACCCATCCTCAGTACAAAGAAGCAACAACCACAAGCAGCAGTTGACATCTTGCAGCAGCAGCAGCAGCAGCTACCGCAGGCAACAATTGACATCTTGCAGCAGTAACCACAAGCAGCAACAGCTACCATAAGCAGTAGCAAGCAGTAACAACAACCAGCAGCACAACAGCAACAGAAGCAACCAATAGCGCAATAGCAGCAACAAAAATCAGCAGCACATAACAACAAGGAGCAGCAAAACATCAGCACAGTAACAAAAACGCATTAACAACAACAACAAAAAATTCTTACATAATAACAACAAGACACGAGACCAAACTGGTTCTCTGATATTTTAATATTCCCTTCACATCTAGCTCATTCTTGTAGAGCTCTTTGAAGATCAAGTTGTTGGTTGAAAGGTCCATTACTCTAGTTTTGATGATGGTTAACTCATGTAGTTATAATACTAATGATCTTGTGTTATTTAAGTTTCAAATATTAATTAAGATCTTAATTCGGTGTCTAGTTTTTTCAAAAAATTCAAAGTCAAGTTTGAAACTAACACATGTTAATTCAAGAGCTCAACTATAAAGAACACATCAAGGACTCAAAAATGAGTCTAGCTAGAAAAAATCAAGTTTGATAAAGTCAAGAAGAAGACTCTAATTTGTAAGGTTGTTTAGATTGCTCAAATTTATATACACACACGCACCAAGGTTTGATATTGTTTTTCAAGATCAAAACCCAAAACTTTTAGTTTTACCCGTTTCGGTTTAAGTAAGTTTGTGTTTTGATTTTGTGAAACGAAATTCTCAAAAACAAGTTCATATTATTTTATATGTGTATTGCATTTTATCCATATACATTGGTACTTCAAATGAGTTTGATAAACTTGTTTTTGTATTTATACAAGTTTTAAAAAACTTGTCAATTAAAAGTTTATTGTTTTAGAAAATATAGTTTTTATTTCAAAATTGTATTTCATATCTCAAAAAGAAGTTCATATATTTATAATATGTGCTGATTTTCAATCCCACATAATTGTACTCTAAAGTATTTATATGAACTTATTTTTGTAAATTTTTTTTAGAAATTTAGTTTGTTTTAAAAGGATTTTTAAATTACAAAAAAATATATTTTGACCTAGGCCGACCGATCGGGCTGTCGATCGGTGGTGTGATAAGCCACTGGCTTGTGCACACGGTCGACCGGACGGTCGAACGGATGTGCACACGATCGACCATTGGGCAGTTGTACTAGACAGTCGACCGGCCGGTCGACCGCCAATTGTTCAGAACAGAATAGTCTGCTCTGGGCGGGCGATCGGGTGATCAACCACTGGCTCCAACAGCTAGTTTTCTAGCCGTTGGCGATCGACGGGCGGTCAACCGCACTGCTGCCAAAGGCAACAATTTGCCTATAATGACTAGTTTTTGAATTTCTGGTGTATGCTTTTATTTCCAACAGTTATATCTTATTTTATTTGAGTTTAAACATGTTCTATATGATTGGAATTAGTTTCTAATAGTCTCATTCTATTCCCTATAAATTGAACCCATTGTAGAAAGTTTTTTCACAAGTTTTTACAAGATTTTCAAAATTTCAAAGTTTAAAAATCTAAGTTTTAATTTTTGAAAAAGATTCGAAAAATCAATAAAACAAGTTTTTAGGAGAAATTATTTTTGTACTACAAATTCTTACATCTTCAAAGAAATTTTTCCAATAACTTTTCTTGACCCTCTACTTTCAAATCTGTTTTCCTCACATAAGTTTTAGCTATTTCATCTATCTACTCCAAAAAAGTTTTATTTGTGAGAGTTTATTGTTTGTGGTCAAGGAGATTGATCACCAAGTATTCATCATTGTATTTGAAGCGGTTGGAGGTTGTAGCCTCGAAGTGAGTTTGCGGGCTCATGATTGTAGATATTGCGACACCGATGAGGAACTTGTGGGTCCAAGAGTTCTTGAGGAAACTTATATTGTTGAGTGATCTTGTGAGATCGTGCATGGTGAAAATCTTTCATTGCGGGGAAGGCGAAGACGTAGAGTAAGTGGCTGGAACCTCGAAATAATTGTCTCATGTTTGTGGTTGCTCATCATCTCTCTCTCATTTTTACTCAACTTACTTTAGTTTATATCTTGCTTTCCAATACTTGTCTATCTTTACATGCTTGATATAGTTTCATGTGTTTACATTTGTTTAAACCAAGAGAGCAATTAAGCCCCTCAACTCTTATTAAAGAGGAATCTTGAGGAGAAGTACTAGTTTCTTCACCGAGAATTCAGCTTCACTCTTTGGTATCTATTTTGTGTTAATTATATTTAGTATAAGTTTTTAAATTCCGTATTTGATCAGCATATCACCTATTCACCCACTCTAGGTGATTTTTAATTAATCAGAGCGAGTGCTCTTGATATTTAGTTTAACCACCATAGAGCGATCTTTATTTTTTTGCTAATCGCATTTTTATTTACTCACACATGAATTTTCTTGTCCACTTATGTTTGATATTCTTAACTTTCAAACTTGGAAAGTTAATATGGGTATATATCTTAAGTGCCTCAGAATAGAGATTTATCTTGCAATAATTAAAGAATTATATTATGAAAATAACAAATAGTTTGAGCTAATGCAAAAACTATTCATGTTTCAAAGCTAGCTCTAAATAATGATTGTCTCTCTCTAGGGTTACTAATTTTGATTCCACTTTTATAGTTTGGAATACATTGATCTCTCTTGATGAACAAACTCCAGATGATAAGAGAGAAACTCGAAAGATCATGGTCCAAGGGGATGACCCTGTTGAGATAAACTCAGAATCCGATCATGATGAAGATGACAAATATATCAAATGATGATCGTGCCATGGTTTGTCTAGAACTATTTGAAAAATATGAATTAATGAAAGTAAAAACATGAAATTAAAGAAAAAGAATATTTCCTTGTCTTCAAAATTAAATACCATTTTTGAAGAAAATGAATATTTGAAAAACCAAGTTTATTCAATTTCAAAAGAAATGGATTTTCTAAAAATTCAACTTGATCTTGTTTAAAAAAAAATGAGATTTTGAAAAATAAAATTGATTTGATTTCAAAAGAAAAAGAATCTTTGAAAAATCAATATGTTTTCATTGAAAAGGAAAGGAAAATGTTTTGAAGGAAAAAGAAACGATTTCTACTTCTTTTGATAAATTCAAAAATGTTTCCCGTAAGAACTCTTGTCATGCTAGCAATATTGTATCTCCTATTAAGAAAAATGAGATTTATATTTTAAAAAATATAATTGATTGTTTAGGTCAACCTTGAGCCAATGTGCTTATGACCATAAGAGATAAGAATTCTTATTTCCAAAGAAACAAGCTCCACATATTCATGCACATACTCTACAACATGTACATACACATCATACTCATAAGTATGCCAATATATATACTTTCTCACATTATGGCCGCAAAGGTTATCTTGCTAAGTTTTACTATGAAAGATTAAATCTTACAACTAAGAATGTTTGAGTTTGAAATACTAACCCTCAAGGACCCAAAAGATTTAGGTAGTAAAATTTACACCAATTGTATTTGATGTAGGTGTGAGCTCTCTCAAAACGTGAGAGAGTTTGGTGCCTTGATGATGGATGCAATAAGAGCTTGATGGTTAAATATTTGATGCATCACTATCAAGGAGTTTAGGTGGGAAGACCACCTAGGTTTGGAGAAATGGATATTAGTTCTATCGGTATTGTAGCTATCTCTATCCTCCATCTTATGTTTATATATATTTTAAATTGGATATTTTTTAGCATATCATGGTTTACATGTTTAAATGCAATTTTTATTAGAATTTGTGATATACTTATATAACTTTTGAGCTACATTTTTGATTTTGTATCAAACTTAATTCATATCCTTTGTGTACTCAATTCTTTTTAGTTATATATGTATATCCTAATTTTGATGATTCTTACATTTATACATACTCTTTTTGAATTTTTTTAATAAAACTATTTTCAAATGGTAGTATTTTCAAACTATTTTTAGCCTTATCAAAATAGCTATTTTTGAAAATGCCTATCCTTAGTGGGTAGTTGATTGGGAGCTCATGCCTTATATAATTTCAATTCACTATTCTTTTGACATGTGCATGTAAGCTGATGATAAAAATGAGTTATGCACTTGATTTACATGATATTTAATTTTTGTACACTCATTCATATTTATCTATATATGTTTGCATCAAATTTCAAGTGGTATTAAATTTCAATTGAGATACATACATACATATATATGATTGATTGATCGATCTTGATTTAAAATTATTCATGCATATTATTGTGCACTTTCTTTAATCTCTTGCTAAGCTTATTTCATAGGTATCATGAATTTTTATTTCAATTGGTATCATGGATTTGTATCACTTTCAATTGGTATCATTATTTCTTAAGCTTATGCAATTATTTTGTTATTGTTTTGAAAAGGAGAGAAATTTTTAAAAATGGATTCGTTTTATATTAGTCTAAAATAGGAGAGAGAAATTTAAATTGTTTTGATTTCAATATTCAATTTATATCCCCAAAATTATTTTGTTAAAACTACATGTGTATCAAAATCATTTTGATTTCAATTAGTATTTCAATTGATATCATTTTAAATCTCAATTGATTTTAGATTTCAATTGCTTGGTATCAATTTGATTCAATTGGTATTAATATCTTTTGCATGTTTTCAAATTGGTCTAAGATTTCAATTAGTATTCTAAATTGGTATTGGTTTATCGAGAATTTAAAATTGGTTTATCTAAAATTGTTTTAAGATTTACAATTGGTCTAAGAATTTACAATTAGTTTTTATAAAATTTTCAATCGGTATCTATCGTTTTGATATATATTGCCTATATGTAAGGAGAATTAACTTGACGTCTCCTCTATATATAGATTTATGATGAACGTATTGCATAAAGAAAAGTTTGACCTTTCTTCTCTATATCGTATATGTGTTTTGGGAGAGCTTAACATCTCTGTCGATATATTGTATATTATGCCTTTGTAATTTAGGATTTAGTCATTCCTTCTCCATGTAATACATGTATGCACTGGGAGTTAACTTAAATTCTCTCCTCGTCATGAATATATATAACATATAACTTATTTGTTTTCTTTACCTTTTTTGATGAAGTGACGAAAATGGGGAGAGAATTTGACTATTTATATGTGCATGTTTAGGGTTTTATGCACATATATATATGTTTGATTGATGTTTATTGAGCTTTATTGAATATCTTGTTATTTTTATTAGCTATGCATGAGTTAATGTGGAGCTTTTACAAAGATTTTAACTAATCCATGCACATATTACACCATGAGTTTTATCATCATTAAAAGGGGGGAGATTGTTGACCAAAATTTTCATCACTCTAGTTTTGGTAATGATTAACTCATATAGTTATTGTACTAATGATCTTGTGTTATTTAAATTTCAGATATTAATCAAGATCTTAATTCAATTTTCACCTTACTCAAAAGACTCAAAGTCAAGTTTGAAGCTAATACGTATTGATTTAAGAGCTCAAATATAAAAATACATCAAAAACTCAATACAGAGTCTAATTCGAAAGAATCAAGTTTAATCTGAAATCACCTAGAGGAGGTGAATAGGTGATGGCTATAACAACTAGGCAATAATGAAAATCAATGAGTAATTAAAACTAGCTAACAACAATATATTAATGGAGTAAGTGTATAGCAACAGCAAATAGACAGAGTTGAGTTGAGAGATAAAAATTCAAACACAAATACAAGGATATATTTTGGGGTTCGAGTCACTTGCTCTACGTTCTCACCTTCATCGCAATGAAGGATTTCACTATACTTTCACTCTCTTACAATCAACATTCCGATCCAGCAAGATCTAGAGCAAAAACTCGAGCCCGCAAGCTCTACCGAGGCTGTAACCCCCACAAACTTCACAATATAAGAAAAGGTGATCTTCTCAAGAACACATAAGCTCAATAACACAATCCTATAATCTTGTACAGAGATTGAAAGCTCCAAGATTGTGCGGGTGAGGAAAACTTGCAAAATATTTGAAGTATAAGCTTAAAAACAATGAGAAATTTGGATTTTAAGACTCTAAACTTGAAAACTCTTTTATCTCTTGATTTAAATCTTGTAAAATTGTTAATGATAGTTTTATAGAGTGCCGCTATTTATAGAGGACCAGAAATAGACGTTGAAAACTCAAAATAGCTGTTTAAAGATAATTTAGAAAAGTCCAAATTAAAATAAAGCCGTTAAAGGCAAAATCTTGGATTTTGCACAGTGGCTGGTTGACCGCCAATGGCTAGAAAAGAGTCGTTGGAATCTCCGGTCGACCGCACGGTCGACCGAGCTCAAACAGAGAGCTTTGTAGCTTTGTCAGTCGACCGAGATTGACAAACAGATAGCACTGTAAGATATGCGGTCGAACGATCGGGCGACTGAGATGCACAACTTGAAACGTGCACAAGCCTGTGCATATCCTGTCAACCGGGCGATCGAGCAAACTCTGCTGGCAGTCGAGCGAGCAGTCGACCGACATAACCAAAATCTCATACATATTGTATTTTAAAAACTCTTTTGAAAAATCTTTTAAAACACTTTGTTAATTCTTGCAAAAATTAGTTCACACAAATACTTTTGACAAGATATATGTGGTCAAGAATGAACATGAATTTAAAACTACTTTTTGCAATAACAAAGGTTTTTTAGAAATAATTTTTTTTCAAGATCTTTCTCAAAAACGAATTTCTACAAAACGAAATTCAATACTAAAGATCTTTTCAATTTATGCAAGAAAACTTGGTATCTATTTTGTATGTGTATATCAATCATTCTTCCAAACTCCAAACAAGATTTTAACTACCTCTTTTTTTAAAACAAGGATAAAAGCTTCAATTACTAAAAAGATGTCAATGATCCTTCCAAGATTTTAGCCACATTCTCTTTTAAAGCAACGAAATTTAATACTAAAAACCTTCAACCACCTCCTTTCTTAAAGTAAAGATATGCGCCTACGTGTCAAGCGTTGAGGTACTCATCAGCGACGAAAGACGAAAATGCCCCTAAGTAATCGTTTCAAAGAAAGCAGGCCGTTTCGAAAATATCCTATTTCTGAGGACTGTGATTATGATCACAGTCCTCACAAAAATGCCTTATTTCGGAGGACTACGAGTATGATCACAGTCCGCACAAAATGATAACAGCCCCACTTCTGAGGACTGCGATCATGATCACAGTCCTTATAAAATGCACTAATTATGAGGACAACGATCATGGATCGCAGTCCTCACAAAAATGTCACGCTTCAGAGTTTTTATAGAATTGCGATTATGATCGCAGTCCTCATTATTAGGACTGTGATTATGATCGCTCATTATTAGGACTGTGATCATGATCGCAGTATTTACAAAAATATTTTATATTTGAGTTTTTATGAGGATTGCGACTATGATTGTAGTCCTAAACGCATTCCTCACAAAATGTCCTATTTTTAAGTTTTTGTGAAAACTATGATCATGTCCTCTTTATTAGGAATGCGATCATGATCGCTGTTCTCAAAAAATGCCATTTTCTAAGTCAGTCCTCACAGAGGATTGCGATCATGAGTCGCAATCCTAATATTAGCATCGTCATCATCATCAACCCCTCGTTCACTGACATCGAATGATTCCTAATGCTTTTAGATCTAAACACAAACAAAACTCATCACAAGCACGAACAAAATGAGATATGTATAAAGGTTGATCCCGCGAATAACTCTGCGTCGGGGTGAAGGTTGAGGAGAAAGCAACGTCAGAAGTAATAGGGAAGGGTAAAATAGGAAATGAAAATATATAAATAAATGATGATCGGGAGGAATCAATTTATGCTGATATGGATGAGACTATAGTGAACAAAATTATGACGCTGAGTTTTTTCTAAATATGAAACAAAGTAGGTGGTTATAGCGAAATATTTTAATATAAAATAGATCATCATATCAAATTAGAGATTACTAAAACTAAAAAAAGACATCACGTGCATTGCACATGCAATTTTCTAGTAATAATGAAAGGGAATGCAAATAAATTAAGGGGTTGTTTGTTTGGACGAAAAAGCCGTAAAAAGGCCGTAATTTGTAGATGACTTACAACCCAATTTCAACTACAGTATTTGTTTGGACTGTAATTCGTAAAAGACTTACGCAACTCAACTATCACTCACTTGCAACCCAATTACCACTCACTTACAGGCCACATACAGTTAATTTTCTAATCATGCAAATTTGTATTATTCTTTTATATTAATATTAATTTTTTTAGTATTTAGCATTTTTAGTATTTATTTGCAATATTAAAAAATTTTAAATCACCAAATAGTTAATTTTATGATCAATATTTTCACTTACGACTTACACATTACGACATCCAAACACTGTAAAATACAGTACACTTTCCCACTTATAACTTTATATTATTAGCCAAACACCGTAAAACTTACATGCATTTAACTTATTTACAACTGTAAAATTTTTTATCAATTACGACTTACGAATTACGGCCAATTACGATAACCAAACAAAAGAAGGGGAAAAGGGTTTTGCCCGTACAAATGCAAATTATAACTTATAGGGGGTAATTATGCTAAGAAACAAATTTGTGGGGTTTAATTAATAAATTGGCGGGGAGTAAGTATGCTAAAAACAAAATTTCAGGGGGTATTTAATAAGTTGTATTATTGGAAGAAAGAATCCTAGTTCTTCAGCAGCTCCCCGCTTCGCCACTTCCTACTTCAAAATACCATCTCTGAAACAATTTTTGGGGCTCCATCTTTCTCCTCCGATCCCTATTTCCGACGGCGCTAAGCCCACTTACAAAAGCTCATCGCTCTTTTAGCTTCGTCATCGCCATACCTTTTTATCTTCGTTTCTCCTCAAAACCCTAAAATGTTGAAGATGACGAATTAGGGCTCCACGTTCTTCCGCTTCTATCTTATCAGAATCTTCCAAGGTAAAAGGCCACGATGGATTTGACACGATCTTTTAAATTTCACTTCATTTGTTTGCTGCAAACTATTGACAGATCCTGGATGTTGATTCTTATTGTGATGGTGAATGCAGAATTCATTCGGAAAGGATGCAGTCTCTCTGGAAAAGTCTTAATGGTGTTAGAGATCATCTCGCCAGTTCCAAGATCATACGATTTGGGTTTCCTAAAGTCTGCACTGTGAGTTCTCATGATAAATTCATTCGGTTTTGTTTGTGTCTTTACAAGTGAAGACTTCTTATGGAATGACTTTTCTATCTGATTGCAGAAGAACAATATATAGAGTTTAGGTGAAAAATACGAGTGAAGTGTTCTTGTCTTGTCTATTGTGCTTTCTGCTTGATGTTTGTACTGTTATTTATGATATGTTTTACTCCATGCAATATTTCTCATTAGTTGAAACTTGTCAGTTTGGGAAGATTAGTAAATTGCATGGCTTGGGAGGTTCTGATTCTCGATACACATGCACCTAACTCAAATGTCACCAACATGAACATAGAACCTGCAGTTCACTTTTAGCCTTTGAATATTTAGGTCCCTGCATCACTTTTATGAAATCTAAGTTTAGCGGTTTTCTCACAATGTAAATGTTCCATAAAGTTTCAAATCGTTATCTATAAACGTGCAATTTGATAACTATGAGGCTATGTATAAGAAAATTTATAAGTCTGGTGTATAATGTCTATGGCAGAAAAGCTGCCCAAAGTTTGTGTATAGATACCTGATGAGACAAGGTAGTGCTTTCAAGCATGGTAAAATCTTGATATCGATATCGGCCAATTGTTTTTAATATTAATATCGTCTGGCCATCAATATGAACAATATCAATCATATTGGCAATATCGACCTTGATATCGGCCTACATTATAGCGCTAATATCATATCGGTTACCTCGAAATTCGATACGATATTGCTGATATATATCGAATATGGGATATTAGGTTTCTATCAGATAGGGGTTTTCTAACTTGAATATCAGATGATATATCGGGGATACCAGTCAATATTGCATGGAAAATATTAGACCTATATTTATATGCATATGTGTGCATGCATATATGATTTAAGGGTAGTTCTATGTCCTAGATGTCCTTTATCAAAGAAGTACTAAGACACGCGCCTTTTGGCGAAAGGCCAGCAAAGACAACAGGTGTTTATTTTGCAGCAATAAATCATGTCATAGCAACAATACTCTCAAGAAAGAAAATTGTACATCTTACTGAAGGTACACCTAGAGGGGGGTGAATAGGTGTACGACTAATCTAATGAACTAAATGCGAAAATTAAAACTTAATTGCAATTACACTTAATGCAACCAACGAGTGTAGCCGAATTCCCGGTGAAGGCCTCTGGACTAACTCCTCTTGATTCCTCTGAATAAGAGTTGAGGCGCTATATGAAGCTCTCGTGGTTAAGCACAAGTGAGGCACACACAAACAAACCAAGCATATAATATGAATGAGCAATATGAAATGATGCAATGACATAATATAAAGAGAGAGAGAGAGTTAGAGTCAATGGATCAAACGCAAACAACGAGATTTGTTTCGAGGTTCGAGCACCCAGCTCTACGTCCCCGCCTTCACCCAGAAGGATTTCGAATCCACTAACTTGTCCATATAGGACTCCCACACAGGGAACCTCCACCGAGGATTTGGGGCAATACAATAACCGAGAGTACACAACTCCTCTCTTTACAACCACAACTTCTCACTAGAGGCAACACAAAAACCACCTCACACAAGAGGGGTAGGCCCTTAGCCAAACAATCACAATCCATCTCTTCACTAAGAAGGATACAAATCTAACACCAACTCCACCTCTCACTAGAGGGAGCAATACACAATCTCAACCTCTCACTAGAGGGAGCCAACCACCACTCCAAATCAACCTCTAACCAAGAGGGAATCATAAAGGAGGAGGGTTACTACAAGGTGGTATATTTCAACCACAAACTAATTTCTCACAAACAAAGATCCTATAGATAGGATAAAATGATATAGCTCAAGTGTGGAAAAACAAAGAGCTTAGAAATCAAAAACTCAAAGAAAAACTCTAGGGAAAACTTTAGATAGAGTAGAAAATAAAGATCAAACCAATTCCTAAAGATTTTTCTTTTCAAATGATTTTCTAACTCTTTTAATAAAGATGAATCCCTTTTGGCTCTAAAAACACTTTTAAAAACTTGTATAAAACACTTGTAAATAGGAGAATTTTTGGCTCTTGAAATCTTGGTGTAAAACACCTCTCAATGGGGTATAAATAGTCCCATGGAAAAACTAGCCGTTGGGGCTGTTTTTCAGCCCTGGCAGCTGGCGGTCGACCGCCAACGGTCAAAAATTCGACCGTTGGAGCCTCGGTCGACCGGCCCGGTCGACCGCACCCTGGAACAGAGAGCAGAGCTCTCTGCCGGTCGACCGACCCGGTTGACCAGGGCTTTCCAGAAAGCAGAAGCTCTCTGGCGGTCGACCGGCCCTCCAGCCAGAGCTGGCGTGCACGTCTGTGCACGTTGGTCGACCGACTCGGTCGACCGACTTCAAGCTCGGTCGACCGATCCGGTCGACCGGCAGAAGCCAGACCAGACTAATCTAGAGATTGAAAACTTGGTTTTTATTTGTCAAATAAATCTCATAAAATTTCTAAAATTTCACAAAAATAAGTTCAATATAATACATTGATATACAAACTTGTTTGAGTAAAAATCAAACCAAGTTACAAAAATTTTGAACTCTTTTTGTGTTATGGAAATTTTGCCGAAAACCAAAAACTGTATTTTTCAAAACTTGGATTTTTGAATTGAAAATTCGTTTTGTCCAAAACTCATCCAAATATAAAAGCATGATATGAAACAACATTTAGGCATGTTGTATATGGATATATTCCAATATACATATAAAGATATAAATCAATGTTTTTGACTATAAATCCAAAAATATGTTTTGTGTTAAAACACAAAACTCTAAACACATGAATAGGCATATCAAAATAAGTTTGTTTAAATAGTTGAAGCATGCATGTATATAGAATAAATCTAATATACATTAAACCATGTAAACTTGTTTTGAATCTATCTATTCATGAAAACCAAGATCGGTTAAACCAAAACCGAAAACAAAACATGAAACGTGTGTGTGTTGTGAACTTGAGCATACCACACTATCTAGTCTTTACAAATGGATCTAAAACATAAACTAAATTATGTACCGAAGTCTTCTTGACGAACTCCATCTTCAAGCCGACTCGATTCAAACCGTGATCCACCGAGCTTGACTCCAACGAGTGCTATATATGATCTTGATGCTCGGGCTCTTGAATCACCATGTAAGAAGCTCCAAAACACCTTTGTTGAAGCTAATCACCTACTAATATCTTGGTTAAGTATCTGAAACTAAACATCATAAGATTATTAGTAAACATAACTACATGAGTTAATCATCATCAAAACTAGAGTGGAAGGCCTCTGGGCCAACAATCTCCCCCTTTTTGATGATGACAAAACTCATGGAGTTATATATGCATGGATTAAAGTAAAGCTTCAAAGAAGCTCCCCTTTAACTCATGCATCACAATAAATAAATAAATATGCAATGAAGCACATGAATCTAAACAAACATGTATGCAAATATAAGGAGATAAACATGCATAAACAAGCATGAAACACATCAAATTCTTTTCTCCTTTTTGCAAAACAAACCAATATGCATAAATAAGAAATCTTTTCAAAATATGCATATATACTGAAATACTTCTCCCCTTTTTGTCAATCATCAACAAAGGGGTTAAAGTAAACACAAAAACAATGTTCTTTCCCACAAAGAGGTGAACTCAAATCAATCAATAAAAGATATATGCGATATACATTCATGAAGAGGAAGACGCTAAGTTAACTTCCCTACATACATGCATTACATGAAGAAAGGATGACAAGCCCTAATTCACCTAACACATAATATGCAATGCATAAAAGGAGATGTGAAGCTCCCCCTACACACGTGTACCGCATAAAGAAGAGTTGTCAAGCTCCTCAATATAAAATACACTCAACATGAATCTATATGTAGAAGAGATGTTAAGCTCTCCTTGCATATAGGCAATATAAATCAAAACATTTTTAATTTTCTTATTAAAACAAAATTTTGAGATATCTTAGTAAATCAAATTTTAAGATATCAATTGTAAATAAACATTACAAATTTTGAATTTTTCTTAAATTAAGATATCACAAGATATAGATACCATATGAAATAAAATCATTTGTGATACCAAATTGAAGGTAAACAAATAAACATCTTGATACCAATTGAAAGTATTTTCATTTTGAACATATGATACCAAATTAAAATCAATATTCATTTTTCAATTATTTTTCATCATAAAGTATGGGAGTGGAAATCAAAGGTAAACAAAATACCAATTTAAAGATAAAATACAAATTTTCTCCCCCTTTATGAAATACTAAATAAAATAATGCATAAGCTTGTATTAGGACACCAATTGAAACATAATCAATTGAAATAAGATAGTCATTAAAAAATCAAGCTTAGCATACCCAAAATTTGTGTTTTCATATATATCTTTGAGCACAAATAAAGCATATATATGTATGAAAAGTTAGATACCAATCGAAATTGATACTATATGAAGTGTAAGCATACATATATCAAAAACATCTATATGAGTATACAAAAAAAATGTCAATATTGATACCAATTGAAACGATCCAATGATATCAATTGAAAACATAATATGATCAAGTGTATAACTCATATTACCTACCACCCATTTCATGCACAAGTTTAAAAAGATTTTCAATAATAAGCATACAAGGCATGGTCGCCCAACCAACCGCCCTTAAATGAGTATGGGTTTTCAAAAATAGGTTTGAAGATAAAGTATGTTTGAAAACTCTACCATATGAAGAATACGAACTAGTTATATGAAAAAATTTGTAAACTAGTACGAAATCCTTCAAGTAAGGAATAAAACAAAAATATATTTCATGAAAAACATGTAAATCACATGATCATTAAACACTCAATGGTCGATAAAGCATATATATGACTCATGAAAATAAAGCACGAGTAAACAAGAAAGGTGAGTGTACAAATAAAATGTGAAGAACATAATCATGAAAGGTAGGCAATAAGCTCAATTGAAATTCCTTTAAATATGAAAACATGAAAATCATCAAAACTAAATTTTCATTAAAACAATTTATACTTCAAGGCATATGTATGTTTTGACAAAACAAGAAGTATACATACATATCCCTAAACACAATTGAGTCCATAATAAAGATTTGCATGAAAAGCAAATGACTCAAGGGGTATACATGTATATCTTAAGGTTGACAAAATAGACATATACATGAAGTGAAAACACATGATCATAAAACATGTCCAAGATGGGGAATACAAGTTAAAATGCATGAATCATCAAAATAGGCTATACTAGTACATTTAACAAGCACAAATGAGCATTTAAGCACAAACATATAAAAGTCTATTTGTGGCTCACTAGATGTACAAGTATATATCCAAGTTTTAATGAAAACTAACATCCAAACATGTAATCAAATCATGAAGCATAAAATGAGACATAAACCAACATGATAAACATAAATACGATGTAAATGCACAAGCATTAGAACTATGATATACATAATAGCTAAACAATGGTGAGAACACAACATATAGGTCCATATAAACATGGGTGATCTCAAATGCTATACATGCACGTCAATGATCTAATAATCATGGCATTTAACATACTAATTAAAACATGCTAAAACTCAATAATGTGGAAAGCATGTAAATATAAACAGGAGTTAGAGATTTCCAAAAACAAGGTGGTCCTCCCACCAAACTCTCCTTGAAAGTGATGCATCCAAAATGTCCTCATAAAGCTCAGAGCGCATCCACTTTAAGGCACCATCGCTCTCACGTCATGCGAGAGCCCACACCTACATAAAAAACAATAGGGGTGGTCTTTGGTACCCACACTCTTTTGGGTCCATGGGGGTTAGTTCCTTTTCTAACCCAAACAAACTTAGTTGCTAAATTTACATCATGAACTCTATCATAGTAAAATTTAGTAAGGTGGCCCTTACGTCCACAATGTGTACAAGTGTACACATGAGCATACATAGTGTTGTGTACATGAACGTGCGAAGCATGTGTATGCCGTGGATGGTGTGCATGCATAGAAGAAACTTGTTTTTTTCGAAACATAGATTCCAAACGTGTATGGTTCATGGCACAATGGCTCAAAGTGGAGCCCAAATAATCCACACTCTTCTTAAGCATACAAATATCATTTTCAATCATGGAAGAAGAGGTGCATGCAATAGGTAGGTTAGATAAGGAAGCTATACTAGCATGACAAACATGTGAATCTATATCATTTTTCAAAACAATATTCTTCTTAGAAACCAAGTCTAATTCTTTTGAAATAGAAATAATTTTGTTTTTCAAAGAATCATTTTCTTTTAAAACAAAATCAACTTTTGAAGACAAGTTTTCATTTTCTTCAAAATATTATTACAATCATTTTTATTTTTTAAATTGCATTTTCTTTTAGGGCAAGTTCAAGTTTAGATTTCAATGAATCCCTTTCATTAGAAATCTCCACTTTCTCTTGCAAAACCAAATCTAGTTTTGAATTCAAATCCTTATTTTCTTGTTTTAGTTCAAAACTCTTCTTTTTCAAAAGATTATATTTTTCTAGTAGTTTTTCACATACAATTGATAGTTCTTCATTCAAAACATTTGGATCAACATATTCATCACAAGAACTAGCATCATCATTATCTAATTGAGATTCCGAATATACCTCAAGGGAGTCATTCCCTTGGACCATGTAGCAATGTTGCTCGGATTCTCCACTAGATTCATCCTCCGGTTGGATTGGCAATTGAAGCTTAGAGGAGATCAACGTGTTCCACACTGCAAAAGCGGAATCACAGTTAGAAACTAAGCACATATATTCTTTATTAAGCGTGCTTCTAAGTGCCTCAAGAGCTTGTGCATTGGCCTCTAAATGATCGCTATTACCAAGATAGGATTTCTTAGTAGCGGCAAGGAAAACATGCAAGCCTAGGGTTTTCAAATACATGGACATCTTAAATTTTCACATGTCAATGTTGGAGACATCAAACATGGGAGGAGACAAGCAATCCATGAGTGTGTGTAAACAAAAACGTGTACAAATGCAAATGATAGATTAGCTAGGCCAAGATCACACTCCTAGGTGGTTAACCTAATATCAGGAGCGTAGGCTCTGATACCAATTGAAGGTACACCTAGAGGGGGGTGAATAGGTGTACGGCTAATCTAATGAACTAAATGCGGAAATTAAAACTTAATTGCAACTACACTTAATGCAACCAACGAGTGTAGCCGAATTACGTGAAGGGCTCTGGACTAACTCCTCTTGATTCCTCTGAATAAGAGTTGAGGCGCTATATGAAGCTCTCGTGGTTAAGTACAAGTGAGGCACACAAACAAACCAAGCATATAATATGAATGAGCAATATGAAATGATGCAATGGCATAATATAAAGAGAGAGAGAGAGAGAGAGTTAGAGTCAATGGATCAAACGCAAACAACGAGATTTGTTTCGAGGTTCGAGCACCCAGCTCTACGTCCCCGCCTTCACCCAGAAGGATTCGAATCCACTAACTTGTCCATATAGGACTCCCACACAGGGAACCTACACCGAGGATTTGGGGCAATACAATAAACGGGAGTATACAACTCTTCTCTTTACAACCACAACCTCTCACTAGAGGCAACACAAAACACCACCTCACACAAGAGGGGTAGGCCCTTATCCAAACAATCACAATCCACCTCTTCACTAAGAAGGATGCAAATCTAACACCAACTCCACCTCTCACTAGAGGGAGCAATACACAATCTCAACCTCTCACTAGAGGGAGCCAACTACCACTCCAAATCAACCTCTACCCAAGAGGGAATCACAAAGGAGGGTTACTACAAGGTGGTATATTTCAACCACAAACCAATTTTCTCACAAGCAAAAGATCCTATAGATAGGATAAAATAATATAGCTCAAGTGTGAAAAAACAAAGAGCTTGGAAATCAAAAACTCAAAGAAAAACTCTAGGGAAAACTTTAGATAGATTAGAAAATAAAGATCAAACCAATTCCCAAAGATTTTTCTTTTCAAATGATTTTCCAACTCTTTTAATAAAGATGAATCCTTTTGGCTCTAAAAATACTTTTGAAAACTTGTATAAAATACTGTAGATAGGAGAATTTTTGGCTCTTGAAATCTTGGTGTAAAACACCTCTCAATGGGGTATAAATACCCCATGGAAAAAACTAGCCGTTGGGGCTGTTTTTCAGCCCGACAGCTGGCGGTCGACGGGGGGCCCTAGCCGTTGGGGCTATTTTTCAGCCCTGGCAGCTGGCGGTCGACCGGCCCGGTCGATGCCAACGGTCAAAAATTCGACCGTTGGAGCCTCGGTCGACCGGCCCGATCGATCGCACCCTGGAACAGAGAGCAGAGCTCTCGCCGGTCGACCGGGGCGTTCCAGAGAGCAGAAGCTCTCTGGCGGTCGACCCACCCGGTCGACCGGCCCTCCAGCCAGAGCTGGCGTGCACCTCTGTGCACGTTAGTCGACTGACTCGGTCGACCGATCCGGTCGACCGGCAGAAGCCAGACCAGACTAATCTAGGGATTGAAAACTTGGTTTTTATTTGTCAAATAAATCCATAAAATTTCTAAAATTCCACAAAAATAAGTTCAGTATAATACATTGATATACAAACTTGTTTGAGTAAAAATCAAACCAAGTTACAAAAAAAATTGAACTCTTTTTGTGTTATGAAAATTTTGCCGAAAACCAAAAACTGTATTTTCCAAAACTTGGATTCTGAATTGAAAATTCGTTTTGTCCAAAACTCATCCAAATACAAAAGCATGATATGAAAAACATTTAGGCATGTTGTATATGGATATATTCCAATATACATATAAAGATATATATTAATGTTTTGACTATAAATCCTAAAATATGTTTGTTAAAACACAAAACTCCAAACACATGAATAGGCATATCAAAATAAGTTTGTTTAAATAGTTGAAGCATGCATGTATATAGAATAAAATTAATATATATTAAACCATGTAAACTGTTTTGAATCTTATATTCATGAAAACCAAGATCGGTTTAAACCAAAAACGAAAACCAAAACATGAAACGTGTGGTGTTGTGGAACTTGAGCATACCACACTATCTAGTCTTTTACAATGGATCTAAAATATAAACTAAACTATGTACCGAAGGTTCTTGACGAACTCCGTCTTCAAGTCGACTCGATCTCAAACCGTGATCAACGAGCTTGACTCCAACGAGTGCTATATATGATCTTGATGCTCGGGCTCTTGAATCACCAGTGAGAAGCTCCAAAACACCTTTGTTGAATCTAATCACCTACATATATCTTGGTAAGTATCTGAAAGTAAACATCACAAGATATTAGTAAACATAACTACATGAGTTAATCATCATTAAAACTAGAGTGGAAGGCCTCTGGGCCAACACTTACGTGGGATGGTAATTGAAGAAAGGAATATAAAGAAATTGAAACTCCAATTCAAGTTTGAGGTGGAATCTGGGTTTCTTTTTCTGATTAGGACTAGTTTTTTCTTAGGGCTTCATAACCTTGATTAAGCCTGAGAAGATAAAATAGAGAAGGGGAAAGAAGAAACATTTCAACAACTGACCACAAATTAGGGGGAATGGCGTTATGGTCAGCGAATTCAATAGTATATCAGGTTTTGAGTTTTAGAGTTATTGAATCCGGTTTAATTTCAATTACGAAAAACCCATATCTCACAAAATCCAATTGCACGGATAAATCTAAATGTCTAATGCTGCTGATTTGGGAAGACATATATTGACCAATACAATCTCAATGCACGCCAGTTTTTTGGCCTTACTAAAACGATTATTGGCTGTAGCAGCCAATATTTTAAAAAAATGATTACTTGTACTCTAAAAACAAAAAGGGGAATATTTGGCATAAAA
>JAVJIF010028731.1:0-46079 GCA_038442645.1 Agave tequilana
ATTCTAATGATGACTCTTGAAAGACTGTTGTCTTTTATAGGCACAGAAATCCCCAGAGATAGCGCGGCGCTTGGCTCGAGGCTTAATCCCCGTCCGACGCGTGGCGTGCATATTAAATGCAGCGTAAATTCGTGCGCCAAAGGAAAGATGTCTCTTCAGTTCTGCCGGACATGTGGCAATGCGCCCACAATACGGATTTGTGTTTGATGGAAAACCGCGTTCCTCCAAAAATCACACCTCTCAGCAAGGCCAAAGAGCGAAAGCTGCGTCTTCATCTCAAAGACGCATCCCTACAGAGCCGCGTTTCTGCGCAAAACTAATAATGTGTCCCCACTCCAAGTGAGGACTGCGTCTTTAAAGCAACATAACCCCTGCGTCTACAGGAGTTGCATTCAGTCTTTTCAGTTCAACAGTATACTAGCACAAGCAGATGATTATTTACCCCTAGTTCAAAGTACACCATAATAAGCCCAGAGCACTGGGGAGGTCTAGAATGCATATTTAGATACATGCTACGATCATTTCTGGCGGCTTCAAAGAGTTTCACAGTACACTCACGGAGACCATATTCCAGACAGGATCAAGCTCAGAGCATCTCAAATGATTGTCAGTCCAATCATGAGAAGCATGTACTCAACTAGAGTCCCAAAGTATTTCGAAATCCGTCCCAGTCAACCGTGAAATTTTTTATCTTTGGAGGAGGTTCTGTAGGCTGTCTAAAAATCACTAAAGCCAAGTCAGCAAAAAGCAGAGTCCAAACTCCAGACGCAGGGCTAATCATAGCCATCACTGCAGCACCAAGACGAAACCCGCATCTCTCATCACTGCAGTATTAAGATGCGAGGGTCGAAACCCGCATCTCTGCATCACTGCAGCACCAAGGTGCAAGGGTCAAAACCTGCGTCTCAGTTATAACTGCCCTCGTTATTGGGTCATTATCACCCCATAATGAGGAAGTTAACCCCCATTATGGAGCATTTTTGGGGGCCACGTTCACCCCTGAAACCTCTATAAATAGCCCCGTTTGCTATGGAGAAGGGGTCGGTTGATCAGATAACTCTTGGAGAAGAATTTTACTTGTGAGCTCTAAAAGGACCAAGACTTCTACCGAAAAGAAAGAGAGAGTTCAACTCTTCAAACAACTTGCTGCGTATAAGTTAATTTTTGCCCACAATCTCTCTTGAGATTCCTGATCGACAGGAGCTGTGTTACTCCTTCTGCTATCCAAAGAGAAGATTCCCAGAGGTCCTGACGTTCACCTGGTCAATGGAAAACCAGATTCACTTTCTACTGCCACATCAAGAACCCAGCGTTAACAAAGGAGAGATTCAAGTCTAAATCTTCCCTCCCTTATAGTCGGAGTGTTATCCGTTGTAATCTTTCATTTGATTCAAGGAATTTTATAAGAAACTTTCTCTCACCAAACAGTACCCATACTCTTTTGGGGCCATGGGAGTTAGTTCCTTTCCTAACCCAAACAAATTTAGTTGCTAAATTTACATCATGTATCTTATCATAACAAAATTTAGCAAGGTGGCCCTTACGTCCACAATGTGTACAATTGTACACATGAGCATACATTATGTGATGGGTGTCTATGTGGGGAGCATGTGTATGCCGTGTAAGGTATGCATGCATAGAAGGAACATGTTTCTTTCGAAACAAAGATTCCAACGTGTGTGGGTTCAAGCACAATGGCTCAAAGTGGAGCCCAAACAATCCACACTCTTCTTTAACAAACAATATCATTATCAATTTTTAGAAGAGGTGCATGCAATAGGTAAGCTAGGTGAAGCTACACTAGTATGGCAAACATGTGAATCTATATCATTTTTCAAAACAATATTCTTCTTAGGAACCAAAATCTAATTCTTTTGAAATAGGAATTATTTTGATTTTTCAAAGAATCATTTTCTTTTAAAACAAAGTCAAGTTTTGAAGACAAGTTTTCATTTTTCTTCAAAACTATATCACAATCATCTTTACTTTTTAAGATTTTGTTTTCATTTAGGGCAAGATCAAGCTTAGACTTCAATGAATCTCTTTCATTAGAAATCTTCACTTTCTCTTGCAAAACCAAATTTAGTTTTGAACACAAATTCTTATTTTCTTTATTAAGTTCAAAACTCTTCTTTTTCAAAAGATTATATTTTTTAAGCAATTTTTCACACACAATTGAAAGTTCTTCGTTCAAGGCATTTGGATCAATATAATCATCACATGAAGAACTAGCATCATCACTATCTAATTGAGTTTCCGAGTATACCTCAAGGGAGTCATTCCCTTAGACCATGTAGCATTGTTACTCAGATTCACCACTAGATTCATCCTCCGATTGATTGGCAATTGAAGCTTGGAGGAGGTCAATGTGTTTCCACACTGCAAAGGCGGAATCACAGTTAGAAACTAAGCACAAATATTCTTTATTAAGCGTACTTCTTAGTGCCTCAAGGGCTTGTGCATTGGCCTCTATATGCTTTCTATTACCAAGTGAGGATTTCTTGGTAGCGTCAAGGAAAACATTTAAGCCTAGGGTTTTCAAATACATAGACATCCTAAATTTTCACATGTCAATGTTGGAAACATCAAACATGAGAGGTGTCAAGCAATCCATCAGTGTGTGCAAACAATATACGTGTGCAAATACAATGATAGATTAGCAACCAGATTACACTCCTAGGTGATTAAACAAATATCAAGAGCGTAAGCTCTGATACCAATTATATTTACACCTAGAGGGGGTGAATAGGTGTACGGCTAATCTAATGAAAAAATGCAGAAATTAAAACTAAAATGCAACACACTTAGTGTAACCAACGAGTGCAGCCGAATTCCCAGTGAAGGGCTCTGGACTAACTCCTCTTGATTCCTCTGAATAAGAGTTGAGGTTCTATATGAAGCTCTCGTGGTTAAACACAAGTGAGACACACAAACAACACAAGCATATATATGATATGGCAATATGATGCAATGCTCAAAGTAATAGAGAGAGAGTTAGAGTCAATGGATCAAACGCTAACACACGGATATATTTCGAGGTTCGAGCACACAGCTCTACGTCCCCGCCTTCACACAGAAGGATTTTCACTAACTTGTCCACACAGAACTCCCACACTGGGAACCTCCACTGAGGATTTGGGGCAAATACAACTTGGAGTACACAACTCCTCTCTCAACCAATACAACCTCTCACTAGAGGCAATGCACAACCAACACAAAAATCACCTCACACAAGAGGGGTAGGCACTTAGCCACTACAAATCGATCACCTCACACTTGAGGGATTCCAACACAAACTCCACCTCTCACTAGAGGGAGCTAAACACAACCTCCACCTCTCACTAGAGGGAGCCAACCACAACTTTTACAATCACCTCACAATAGAGGGATACCAAATCAATCACCTCTCACTAGAGGGATATCACTATGAAGGAAGTTTATAACAAGGTGGTCTATCTCAACCACAAACCACTTTTCCCATAAAACAAAGATCTTATAGATAGGATAGCAAGATAGCTCAAGTGTGGAAAACAAAGAGTTTGGAAATCAAAAACTCAAAGAAAAACTCTAGGGAAAAACTCTAGATAGATTTGAAAATGAAGAACAAGATTCCCAAAGAATTTTCTTTTCAATGATTTTCCAAACCTTTAAAAATAAAATAAAGATGAAATCTTTAAAGCCAAAAACTCTTTTTAAAACTTGCTTTTAAACACCTGAGCATGGGAGAAAATTTGCTCTTCAAAACTTAATAAAAAACAGTCCATATAAGTCCCTTTTTATAGGCGAAAAACTAGTCGTTGGGGCAAATTTACAGCCCAGACGGCTGTCGGTCGACCGGCCCGGTCGACCGCCAACTGTCAGAAATCAAACCGTTGGAGCCTCGGTCGAACGGCCCGGTCGACAGCAGCCTGGAACAGAGAGCAGAGCTCTCTGTCGGTCGACCAACCCGGTCGACCGGGGCTTTCAAAGTGTAGAAGCTCTCTGGTGGCGACCGACCCGGTCGATCGGCCCTCCAGCCAAAGCTGGCATTCACGGCTGTGCACGTCGATCGACCGGCTCCTAGCTCCGTCGACTAGCAGAAGCCAGGACTGGGATCTTTTAGGGATTAAAAAGTTGTCTTTTTAGCTTAAGTAAAATTCCATAAAATCTCTAAAAATCCACAAAAATAGTTTTAGTATAATACTTTGATGTACAAACATGTTGAGTAAAATCAAACCATATTACAAACATTTTGAACTATGTTTGTAACTGAGAATTTTGCCGAAAACCAAAATCATATTTTTCAAAACTTGGATTTTGAAATGGAAAACCGTTTTGTCCAAAACTCATCCAAATACAAAAAACATGATATTGAAATAACTTTAAGCATGTTGTATATGGATATAATCCAATATACATGAAGAATATATATATCGATGTTTTTGACTTAAAATCCAAAATAAGTTTTGTTAAAATACCAAAACACCAAACTCATGAAATAGACTATCAACTAAGTTTGTTTAAATAGTTGAAGCATACATGTATATAAAACATATCTAATATACATCAAACCATGTAGACTTGTTGATTCTATCTATTCATGAAAACCAAGATTGGTTAAAACAAAACATGAAAACTTAAACAGGTGTGTGTGTTGTGAACTTGAGCATACCACACTATCTAATCTCTAACACATGGATCTAAACTATAAACTATACGCTGTACCGAGGTCTTCTTGTAGAACGCCGTCTCCAAGTCGACTCAATCCAAACGTGATCCACCGAGCTTGACTCCAATGAGTGTTAGATATGAACTTTGATGCTCGGGTTCTTGAATCACCATGTGAAAAGTTCCAAACACCTTTGTTGAAGCTAATCACCTACTAATATCTTGGCTAAATACCTGAAACTCATATCACAAGATTATTAGTAAACATAACTACATGAGTTAATCATCATCAAAACTAGAGTGGAAGGCCTCTGGGCCAACATTAATATCTAGTTTTTTGATTTTGGTATTTTACAAGGATTAATTTTTGATACATATCCTATATTTTTCAAATTTTAATATCTTGTTTTAAACATGTATCTCTTAGCCTATGTGTTGCCAAATCAAATTTTAATTTGTATAAAATATTTAAAAATAAATTTAATATCAAAAAGTTTCTTTAAAATGTTTTAGGGTTGGGTCATCGAGCGGCCGGTCGACCGGACCAGTGCATTGGAAATGCACAATGAGCAGCCTGTGCACTTGTGAATGTACAAGTTTGTCAGACAACCGACCGGTCGATTGTTAAACCTAACGGTCGACCAGGTGATCGACCGCGGTCAGAATTTTATAGCACCATAGTCTCCGCTGAGATCAGACGGTCGGGCAGTCGACCGACAAGTAACGGCTACTTTTTGTTTTAGGCAGCCGGTTGACTGGCCGGTCAACTGAAGTTCTATAATAGCTGCAGTAACGGCTAGTTTTTAAATTCTAAAACTTTTTAGTTTTTCTCTAACAGTTATATTTGCTCTTTTTGTGTTTAGTTACCTTCCTAATACCCTGATTGACCTCTTTAATGATATTTATCACTTGCCTATATATATTGTTCATTTGGAGAGGATATAATAACAATCTAATCTTTGATTTTGGGATATAATTTGAAAAAACAAGTTTTTTATTCAAAAGAGAAAGCTTTCTACTTTTTTTTTCAAGTGCTCTCATTTTCAAATCAATTTCTACAAGTTTCAGCTTTTAAATTCATTTCAACTGAATTTTCTCTCTCACAAAACTTTTGAGCCTCACTTCTCATTCTATACTATAGGAAGTTATAAAGAGAGTGTTTCTGATCTTTGTAGTCACTGAGATCTTGTAAATCCCATTGGCTTTGTGCTACTTCTTGTGTAGAGAATTGAGAGTTGGAGTTGCATACTCTAGTCTTGTGTAGACCTTGTAGTTTCTCTGTGGACATTTCTTTGTGGAAGATCCTTAGTGGATATCAAAATTGAAACACGCAGAGAAGGCGAAGATGTAGAGCTTTGTGCTTCAACCTCAAAATAAATCTCTTGTATTTGCGATTACTTTCTCTCTTACTTACTCTATTTGCTATTGCTTACACTTGTGTTTTTTCTTACAATGCACTTGCTATTCATTTCTTGCATCATGTCTACTTATCGGTTTTTACTCACTCAATCAAGAAGACAATTGACACCTTAAGTCATTGTCTAGAGGAATATAAAAGAAGTTCTAGAAGCCTTCATAGGGAATCTAGCTTCACTTCTTGATTTGAGCTAACCATTTGCAACATTTATTTTAATTATTACATTTTTGTGTTTGATTAGAATTACACCTATTCACCCCTCTAGGTGTACTTCCAATTGGTATGAGAGTCTTGGACTCTAGTTTTTAGTTTAACACCCTTAGAGAGATCTCCTTGCTAATCACTCACTTATTTGTATCATTGATTGGTTGCTAATGTTGCATATTTAATGTCACATTTTCAAACTTATTTTAGAATAAAAAGCCTGCATTGTCCTAATTAATTGTTTAATTTATTTGCAGGCCCAATCTTTAAGGAGTTGAAGAAAAATGAGCCCAAAGCCCACCAAAATTCTGATTAAATCAGAATTAATTCACACTCACTAAACCAGGGCAAAATCAAGAGGTTGAAACCGGTTGAGAAGAATCCTCTCAGGATCGATCGGTTAAAGCCAAGAATCCAAGGCCATTTCTTCAAAATCTCGGAGCCAAACTGCAAAACCAACTCCAGATAAAGTCAGAGGGAGAAACCGGGGAGGCCCACCAACAGGGTGTGGCCACCTGGCCATACCCTGGTCGCGGAAACGCGGCTTGGGCCGCGTTTTCGCGGCAATCTTGGGGAGTTAGGGGGAGCGTTTGCTCCCCCGACCTCCCCGGGATCCTATGGTTAGGGTTTTTGGCCTATAAAAGGGCATTGTTGTGCTGAAATTGGAGGCGAATGCATATTAGGATTTAGCTTAGTTTTCATTTCTTAGTTTAGGTTTTTAGTCTTTCTTTTTATGTAATTTGTATGTAACTTAGGGTAGAAGAAGATTCATGTAAGTAAGAGAGAGGGGCTGATGTTGAGAGTGACACCGACGATGTACCCTACTCCTTTCTTTCATTGTCTCAGCAAGTAATAAAGGTAAATGCTTTGTTTGTTTCTATTCTGCTTTACTTTACATTTGTTTGCTTTCCTCTTCCTCTTCTACTTTACCTTGGTTGTATTTGTTGAGTGTACAAGTGAATTCCAAAGCAAGTATAACCAAGCTACGTGAGAGCCAGCGATAGTTCATGAAGACGTTCTCCTCTTTCAAGATCCGCATCACTTCGTTCTTCTTATGCTTGACGATATAATGTGCACGGGGACCGAGCTCGAGTTTATGATCTATGCGTTAAACGCCTCCGAAGCAGAAAGGTAGAACTTGCAAAAAGGTTTCCAAGTAAGTCATCAATCAACCTAGGTAAGTATCTCTTCACTTTTCTTTCTTTCTTTTCTTTCTTAGTTTAGATCACCAACCACTTCCTTCAAATCGTTTTCATTCTTCTTTCCACTTCATTGTACATAATCGCTTTCTTTTGTTTGCTGAATTTTCCAACTTCTTCATCTTCCATTTTCTACTAACTTTAACTATACTTTCTTTTTCCATTTTTATAACTTTAAAACAGAGAAGAACTTTCGCTTATTTTCTTAACGATTTCAATAAAGAACTGTAAAGCTTCCATCGCAAACCCTCCTTGTGGATCACGACCCGCATAGCCACTTGCTATAGCGGAAGAATTAAGCACTTGCACATATTCTTTCTTAAGTTCTATAATCTCGTATTTTTGTGCAGGTTTAGCCTCAATCAAATTTTGGCGCCGTTGCCGGGGAGGGTAAAACGGTTTTTATTGAAATCTGAATTTTTATTGAAAATTCTTTAGAACTAAACGAATTTTTTCTCTGTTGCAGGTTACAGGGCAAGCAAAGCAGGAAAATAAGTTTGCAGTGACATATAAGTGGTAGTGGGCCTCTGCTCTAGAAAGCAGAGACCCATTGCCCTCTGAATTGCCGCGCTTCCACGGCAAAAGTCGCGGATCCGCGGCAATAAAGAGCTGACTACTAACAGGTTTTTGCAGGGCTGCTAGCTTTGCAAATTCTAGTTTGCTGCAATTATTTATTTCTTATATGCCATCACAAAAACCTGCTAATAATCAATAGTAAAAAGTTTGTTGCAAAGGTTAAAAATTGATTAGACGTTTGCATTTTAGGCACGTGTCTTTTCAATTCATTTACATTTACTGTTGAAGAGTGCTGGAGCAAGGTACGTATGCATTGCATTTAGCATAAGACTCACTTCTTGGTTGATTTATATCGCTTTGAGTGAATCTTACATATCTTGTACACTTGCACAAATTGATCTTAAGGGCACCACCCAATAACAAGATAAGGTGGGGATTTAATCACCCTTCCTTAGCCCAAAAATCAGAATCCAAGCACTCATTAACCCAAGCCTAACTTAAAATGACTAGACGTTGGCCCTAGGGACATCTCGGACTCAATTAGGAGATTATCCTAAGGGGGAAAGGTGTTAGAACTTGACTCTTGCCAAATCAGTATCTAGGAAAGGGATTAAGGGCCGAAAGCTCGAAGGTTGGTGGTTATTTAATTAAGGAACGTCTTTTGACGGAAAACCTCCCACCAACCTTGCCCTGACCTGGCTGATTAGCTTGTGGTCAAAGTCTACATTAAACCTCCCGTGGACAGTCTAACCAGTTAGGAGTCGTCTAGGTCTAGGTCTACCCTAACTTAGGTTAGAATTCTTTATTTCTTGTTTGTTTATTTGTTTGCTTTTCTTTCTTTTTGTTTGTATTTCATTGTGTGATATGGCTTATAATAATAATTTTTTCAACTATAATAATAATCCATATTACACATCAAACTCTTTTTCGGATATTACCAACCCGGCATATCATGACTTTAACCAACCTAGTGTGTCGGATTGGTCTTATCCGAATCAATATAACCCATACCCCCAATCTAATAACTATAATTTCCATAATGATTTCAACTCTTCACCGAGTCAGTGGGGATTCACCTCCCCCGAGCATAATTTTCAACCACCTTGTCCTCCTTCTCCACCTAGTCCACAATATTTTCTAGAGTCCTACTCAGTTCCACCAGTCCAAAATAGAAAACCATCAATTTTGGAACGGAGTATGCGTGAGTCCAAACAACAATCACAAAATCTGATGGACTCACAATTTCATTACCACTTCCAAAACAACTCTTCATCTTTTCAACAAGACAATGAACCCATCAACTATGAAAAGATGCTAGAAGCCATGACTCATGCTCAAAATGCTAGAAATCGTGACATAGATATGATGGTCGAATCTCTACGTTCCCACCGTCCTGATGTCACTTACAATTCTGTTAGAGCCGAAGAGTCATGTTGTTTTAAAAATCAAGATTCTATTTTTAGAACAACCATTTGAACTTACCCAAACTCCAAATTTTGAAAAAGATATTGACAGTTTGGCAAGTTATTCCTTTCATGAAATAGAACTTGAGAATGAACATGATTTTGAACCCCAACTTAGTGATTCAATTCTTCTTCCTGATTCGATTATGACTCCGGTATCTTCACCTGATTTTGATCTTTTCCCCGAGTCAACATTGGATCCTGTACCAATCCATAATGAAATTGAATCACCCATCTCTGAGGATCATATTGAACTTGACCAATTATACACTCTTGAAGATCCTATTGACAAATTGGCAAGTTCTCAATTTTTTGATATTGAAGTCAATGATATGTGACCTAGATTTTCATATCTGTGATCCAGTTCAACTTTCTGAATCATATTGACTCCTGTTGTGTTACTAAACTTGAGTAATATTTAGAGTCAGTTTTGATTCCTCCACCTATCATTCCTGAACTGGAATCACCCACATTAAGTCACATTCCATTGTTAGAAAATATATGTGGACTAGAGTTTCAATTTCTTGACTTGGACCCACTTCCTGAACCTATTTCGACTCCTGAACCTTTACTTGACTTAAGTCACCTTCCCGAGTCGGTATTAGTTCCTGTCCTTCCTGAGTCCAAGTCAACCGTTCTATCATTTCATACTCCATTCTGGGACGAGGTGGTTGACAAATTTGACTCCGAAATTAGTTATGGAATATGGAAATTAGATGTGGTCACATACTTAATAAAAATCCTTAATGGACACATATTTTTAATGGGTTATATTAGTGTAATTTCTGGTGGGTTCCTCCGAGACCCAAGAAAAGTTGATTGGGCCGCGTTTCGTGGACCAATCAGACCACCACCGGAACCACCACCATAAGGTAACACTTCTTCCCTTTCTTCTTTTTCATGCATCTATGCATTAATTCATACATTGAGGACAATGCATGAGATAGGTGTGGGGGAGGGTCTAACATAACTTTTCTTTTTCTTTAAAAAAAATATATTAACATTTTTCTTTACTTTTAAAAACTTTTTGAAAAATAGAAACAATATTTTGACTTATTTTTGTAAGAAATTAAGTTAATTTTAAGGAATAGGAAAATCCAAATTAGGATTTTTTATACTTGGTCAAATAAGATTATTTGTTGGATTTTTAGAGTTAGGAAGATAATTTGTCAAAGTAATTTGGTCTTGATCTTTACCTTGATGAAATATGCACACTTCATACACTTACACACTTAGGGTTCAAAAACAAAGATTCTTATGCCTTATAAAAATAAAATAAAAAATGAAATAAGTCTAATTATTGATTAGCTAGGTGCTTTGGCCTAAGCAAGCCTTAGTATTTATGCGAAAGATGATTAGATAAGTTTGAGAAAAAAATAAAAAAAATGAATAATCTAATTATTGATTAGCTAGGTACTTTGGCCTAAGCAAGCCTTAGTATTTATGCGAAAGATAATTAGATCCTCTGATTAAGCTGGGTATTTGTGCCTAATAAAGCATAAGTATTCACGCCTAAAAGGATTCATATAATAAAATCCTTAGTTTTGTGGCCTTGTTTGCTCGAGTCCTTAAGTCCGTGGGTGTTTTCTCACCCGTGCCCTAAGACCGTTTGGTTTGGGAGTCATCGATTAGAGGCTCGTTACATGGGCTGATTAGAAAGCCTAATAGAACTAAGGAATATTACCAAAATTAAAAAAAGAAAAAAGTATATATGTATAAATAAATAAGGCATAAGAGTTAGAGTAAATGAACCCTTAGTCAAAAATTTTCACAGTGACAAGTGCGTATGACTTAGGGTAAAGTAATAGACTAGATGAGAAGTACAATTTGACTCCTTACTTTGATTGATAACAAATTTTTGAATAGAGACTAAGTTTAGGAATGAAAAAATTCGGTTTTCCTATAACTTATAGATTGCTTAGATCTTACAATTATATTTCAAATATTTTTTCTCTTTCAAAATGCTTTTTTGAAAATACTAACTCTTTGTTTCCCTTTCTTTATGGATTTTGTGGGTGTAATCCGCTGAAAACCCTCACGAGACAACACTCGTCCTCTAGGGAAACCTAGAGGTTTAAACGGCTTGTTGCACATGCTCAGTGCAATCGCGTGACCTGCGAAAGTGGTCTAATAATCCTTAGTATAATTTAGTTGTTTTGCTCGAGGACGAGCAAAAGATAGGTATGGGGGTATGATTGGTTGCTAATGTTGCATATTTAATGTCACATTTCCATACTTATTTTAGAATAAAAAGCCTGCATTGTCCTAATTAATTGTTTAATTTATTTGTAGGCCCAATCTTTAAGGAGTTGAAGAGAATGAGCCCAAAGCCCACCAAAATCTGAATTAAATCAGAATTAATTCGCACTCACTAAATCAGGGGAAAATCAAGAGGTTGAAACCGGTTGAGAAGAATCCTCTCAGGATCGATCGGTTAAAGCCAAGAATCCAAGGCCATTTCTTCAAAATCTCGGAGCCAAACTGCAAAACCAACTCCAGATAAAGTCAGAGGGAGAAACCGGGGAGACCCACCAACAGGGTGTGGCCACCTGGCCACACCCTGGCCACGGAAACGCGGCCAAGCCGCGTTTCCGCGGCAATCTTGGGGAGTTAGGGGAGCGTTTGCTCCCCCGACCTCCCCGGGATCCTATGGTTAGGGTTTTTGGCCTATAAAAGGGCAATTGTTGTGCTGAAATTGGAGGCGAATGCATATTAGGATTTAGCTTAGTTTTCATTCCTTAGTTTAGGTTTTTAGTCTTTCTTTTTATGTAATTTGTATGTAACTTAGGGTAGAAGAAGATTCATGTAAGTAAGAGAGAGGGGCTGATGTTGAGAGTGACACCGACGATGTACCCTACTCCTTTCTTTCATTATCTCAGCAAGTAATAAAGGTAAATGCTTTGTTTGTTTTCTATTCTGCTTTACTTTACATTTGTTTGCTTTCCTCTTCCTCTTCTACTTTACCTTGGTTGTATTTGTTGAGTGTACAAGTGAATTCCAAAGCAAGTATAACCAAGCTACGTGAGAGCCAGCGATAGTTCATGAAGACGTTCTCCTCTTCCAAGATCCGCATCACTTCGTTCTTCTTATGCTTGACGATATAATGTGCACGGGGACCGAGCTCGAGTTTATGATCTATGCGTTGAACGCCTCCGAAGCAGAAAGGTAGAACTTGCAAAAAGGTTTCCAAGTAAGTCATCAATCAACCTAGGTAAGTATCTCTTCACTTTTCTATCTTTCTTTTCTTTCTTAGTTTAGATCACCAACCACTTCCTTCAAATCGTTTTCATTCTTCTTTCCACTTCATTGTACATAATCGCTTTCTTTTGTTTGCTGAATTTTCCAACTTCTTCATCTTCCATTTTCTACTAACTTTAACTATACTTTCTTTTTCCATTTTTATAACTTTAAAACAGAGAAGAACTTTCGCTTATTTTCTTAACGATTTCAATAAAGAACTGTAAAGCTTCCATTGCAAACCCTCCTTGTGGATCACGACCCGCATAGCCACTTGCTATAGCGGAAGAATTGAGCACTTGCACATATTCTTTCTTAAGTTCTATAATCTCGTATTTTTTGTGCAGGTTTAGCCTCAATCAATCATTTTCTTGCTTATTACACTGGTATACATGGCCAAAGGTATTAAGACTCCACCTAAGTTTGATGGCCTTAACTTAGATGATTGTTTTCTTGCAATCTCTAGGAAGCCGGGCTGCAAAGGCGATAATTAAACCATTTAGTACACCCGATGGTGATGATGACACATGGTTCAAAATTGCCGCCAAGGAGTTTGATGCTAATGCTATGACACACTATGTCTTTCTTCAAATCTTGAATGATGATGATACTGCTAGGGTAATTCATTGTAAATTCTTGTACGAGATTTGGTCATACTTGGTTGTCACACAAGAGGGGATATCACAAGTCAAGAGATCTAAGATGATCTCTTGCGTTCCTAATATGAAAATTTTTCCATAACTAAAAATGAATCGATTGATGACATGTTTACCAAGCTCACTAAAATTATAAATGGTCTTGCTTCTTTAGGCAATGAAATTGACAATGATCAAAAGGTGAGGAAGTTCATATGTGCACTTCCACCATCATGGGAGGTCAAATGTACTACTTTGAAGGAGCTAAATGATAGGAAGAGATGGAGATTATTGATCTCATTGGGAATTTAAAATCATGAGATAGAAAAAAGGCTAGAGATGAGAAAACACCCCAAAAAAGAAGACCTTTGCTTTTAAATCCACTCCTACCATCTCCGATGATGAAGATGATGACCAAGAAGATGATGAGGATTTATTTCTCCTTGTGAAGAATGTAAGAAGGATGTACAACAAGGTTATGTTCAACAATCGAAGAAGATGGCGATGGAAAGAGGACAAAAATTATTTGCTAAAATTATAGGAAACCAGGACATATCGTTGTCGAATGCCCGAAGACCAAAAAGCAAACCCACAACCTTCAAGAAGTCCAAACTTTGAAGACAATTGAGATTCGAAGAGCAAATCCGATGAAGAAGTGGATATGGCTAATATGTATTTCATGGCAAATGAGAACGCACCCAAGAAACACACTATGGTTCCAAGACGTAGGTAGCAGTGATACCTTGATACAGGTTGCTCAAGGCATATGACTTGGGATATCAACTTGTTGACTAAAAGGCCCTTCACCTTAGTTTTGATGATGACTAACTTATGAAGTTAAGTGACTAATGATCTTGTGTTTATTAAGTTCAGATATTGATCAAGATCTTAGTAAGTGTTTAGCTTCAACAAAAGATTCAAAGCCAGTTTTGGAGCTAACATGTGTTGATTTAAGAGCTCACGAGTCAAGATCGCATCTAGAACTCGAGAGGGGTCAAGCTCTATGGATCATGTTTGGATCGAGTCATCTTGGAGATGAAGACGGTTTGTTTAGATCTTGTATAAGGATAGATTAGTTTTTATATGCTCAAGTACACACCACACACACACAAGTTTAATAGTTTTTGGTACAATTTTGGATTTTCAAACATACATCTTTATACTTAATCAATAGATTTCATCAAAATAGTTTACATGGTTTATGTTTATGTTAGATTTCATCCATATACATTATTTTGTTCATAATGCTTAGAAACTCATTTTGATGATTTTAGTTTATGGTTTCAAGTTTTTTTTTATTAAAACTTATTTTGAGATTTAATGTCAAAAATATAGATATATCATTCACCATGTGTATTGGATTCTATCCAAGCACATCATGCTTCAAATGTGTTTCTATATCTTGTTTTTTGTATTTATACAAGTCTAGAGAAAAATCGGTTTTCCATTTAAAAGTTGATTTTTGGAAATATTGTTTTTGATTTAAAGCTTATTTTCTATGTCTCAAAATAGTTCAAATAGTTTGTACTATGTGTTGAATTTTAATCACACAAATTTATGGGCGTGTTTGGTTGCAAGGGAGTGGGCGGAAGTAAAGAAATAGGGAAGTATAATTACTCATTTTTCTATCTATCCAAGCACCAAAAGAGGAAAATAAGAAAACCTCTTGATTGCACACATTTATTGCATTGTTCTTTATTACATTTCCACATTTATCATATAATAAATCTGCTAAATTTCTTATCTTAATGTCTATTTTGCTAAAGAAAATCATGGGGAGAAAGAGGATAAAATTAAATAAGTATCAGTTAAATTCAGATTTAACTTGATCTATTTTTTTAGAGAAGGATGATCCCAAATCCAGTTGGTTAAATTCAGTTTATTGTGAATCATGAGGTTAAAGATAAAGATTAACCAAAGATAACATCAAATACAGAGTCCAAATCCAAAGGGATAAATCGGTAGAAAGAAGATCAACGGATGAGATGAAGCAATTTTGACTGGGATTCTGACGGGATACATTTTAGTATTTTAATCATAACTTTAACTACTGAAACTCAAATCTGATGATTCAAGATGATCGATAAAGAACCTTAAAGGGCTACAACTCTTAAGTTGATCACTATTTCTAATTCTATCATTTGATAAGTTATATTCAGCAATCAATACGCCAATAAGGTGCAGATCAAAACTGAATATCAACATCAAATCAAGTTTGGAGATAAGGGGAGAATTTAAATTCAGAAATAGTCAGCTTCTCTTATCTTTAGACTCATTTCCTTATCCATTTCTATCCTATGAATACCTCACACATCAGAGGCAGAAACAACTGAGTAGAGAGTAGAATTTAGGCTATATTGTAGTTTGCAACTTAGGTTTTTAGTTTTCTTTTACGTAATTTTTTTAATGTAACTGAGAAGAGAGGAGACTTTCATGGAGGAATGAAAACAAACTTATACTGAGGGTAACATCGGTGTAAGTGATCTTTTCTTTCATTTTTATTTGAATCGAATCGAAGTTTTCTTTTCTGTTCTATTCTTTTTTCATTTGCTTCCTTCTTTTGTGTTTGTGGATCCAAATGAATCCGATAGCCTTAAAGTTGCCTTGCCCTTGCAAGTGTCATTGATGACTTATGGTGATGGATATCCATTTCTATGGTAGTATAGTTTGCCCTTTCATTTCATAGTGTAAATCGGAATGGGGAAGATCTTATTTGTCATACTTCGCTCGCCTTCAGACAAGGTACATCGCCGATATGGGTCAAAGGTAAGCAGGCGCCTAAGAGGTAAGTAAGTTTTTTTAGGTTTTAGTTTTCTTTCTTTTATTTTTTAGTTTCGATTACCAATACCATCAATACCCAACTCTTTTATCACTCTTTTCGATTTCTTTGTATATATCTATTTTCTGTTTTCTCCACCTTCTCAATTTACCACCTTCTTCCTAACTTAACTGTAACTCTATTTTTCTCTTTTCTTTTAAAGAACTAAAAGAAGAACTTTAATCATTCTTTGTAACCTAAAAGAGAAGTTACTAAAAGCTTCTATCGCTAGTCCCTCTTTGTGGAGCACGACCCGAATAGCCACTTGCTTTTGTGGTAGCATTGAGTACCTTGTACTTCTATTTTGTATTTCTGAAATTATGTATTCTTATGTATGGTTAAACCTCAATCAAATTTAGCGCCATTGCCGGGGAGGGATGGTAAGTTATTCTCTTTTTAGATTTATATTTTTTGTTACTTTCTTCTTTGTTCTTGGTGTACAGTTTTAACAACAAGAAATTTTTTTTTGCTGCAGTGGACATATAAGTGGCCCTGGACTCTACTCAAAAAAGCACAGCCTAGAAGCCCTCCAATTTGCTACATTCGAGTGGTAATCTGAGTGAACTACTAACCTATATTTCTACAGGTTGGTTGAATTGTAAACTTAAAATTCTGTAGCTATTTATTTCCTTGTTTATCTCACTGTACATATTTTCTAACCTCAACAGTAAAATAATGTTTGTTAAATGCTAAAAATGGTTTAGACTTGCATTTAGGCACGTGTTAATTCGTTTATATTTTACATTACTGTTGAAGAGTGCTTGAGCAAAAGGTACGTATGCATAACATATAGCTTAGGAAACATTCTTGGTGATATTTACTTGTGAATGTTACTTTTCTATATCTTACTTTGCACAATCAATCTTAAAGGCTTATCCTATAAACAAGATAAAGCGGGGAGTCATTACCCTCCCTTAGCCCACAATTCATCTACTCACTCACTAACCAGCCTAACTATAACTGAGTAGACGTTGGCCATAGGGACATCCTCGGACTCATATAGGAGACTGACCTAAGGGGAAAGTTGATTTGAATTTGACTCTTGCCAAATCGGTGTCTAAGGTTGGGGATTAAAGGGCGAAACCCTGAAAGTTGGTGGTTTGATATAATTAGGCCCGTTGCTTAGGCACGGATACCTCCCACCGATTTTGCCCTACCTGACCGATTAACTTGTGGTCAGATTCAGTAATATAGCCCCGTGGACAATCTAACCAGTTAGGAGTCGTCTAGGTCTAAGATCTATCCTAACTTAGGTTAGATTTTTCTTTTTATTTGTTTGCTTATTTATTTTTTTCTTTATTTGTGCTTGACATTTCTTGTGTGATATGGCTTATAACAACAATTTTTTCATTTTAATAGCAATCCATGTTACACCCCGGCCTCTTTTTCAGATATTATCAACCCGGCATATGATAACTTTAACCAACTTAGTATGCCGGATTGGTCTTATCCAATTAATACAACCCATGCCGCCAATCTTATGACCATAATTACCAAATTAATATTAACTCTTCATAGAGTCAATGGGATTCACCTCCCCCGAGTCCAATTGTCAACAAACTTATCCTTCTTATCCACCTTATCAATAATTTTCACAATATTCATTTTCCGATTTTGCTTCCTATACTCCTTTTCTAGACCAACCCATTGAAGAAAAATCCAAGGTAGAAAAGAGTATAGAAGCCATGCAGGAGACCGAACGAAAATTTCAGGCCTCCCCAATTCCTCAATACTTTTAAGATTCATACTCAGTTCCACCAGTTCAAAATAGAAAACCATCAATCTTAGAAATGAGTATGCGTGAGTACAAGCAACATCACAAAATCTGATGGACTCACGATTTCACCACAAATTCGAAAGCAAAACTTCACCTTTTCAAGTCCAATCCGAACAAAACGATGACCAATCGACTATGGAAAGCTGGTTGAAGCCATGACTCAGGCTCAATTCACTCATAATCATGACATATATTTAATGGTCAAACTCTACATTCAACCCTTTGACCATTCCTCATGTCGCTAACCATTTTGTTAGAGCCAAAGAATCATGCTGTTTTAGAAAATAAGATTCCATTTCAGCACACCCATTTCAACTTGCCCAAACTCCAAATTTTGAAATTACATTGACATTTTGGTAAGTTATCCCTTTCCTGAAATTAAACTTGAGAATGAATTTGATCCTGAACCTCAAATTGAAAATTCAATTCTACTTCCTGATTTAATAATAATTCCAGTGTCTTCACCTGATTTCAATCTTTCTCCACAGTCTACATTGGGTCCTGTGCCTGTCCATCAGAAAATTGAATCACCAATCTTTTATGATCATTATATTGAACTTTATCAATTTCATATTTTTGAAAGTCCTATTGACAATTGGTAAGTTCTCATTTTTATGAAATTGAACTCAATGAGGAATATGACATTGAGTATCAAATTTGTGATCGAGTTCAAATTTCTGAATCAATATTGACTCCTGTTTTATGACTTGATTTGAGCAATATTTTAGAGTCAGTTTTGATTCCTATACCTATCATTCTTGAACTCGAATTACCAATCTTAGAAAGTTACATTCCATTGTGAGAGAATAATGTGGACTTGATTTTCAACTTCTTGATTTGGACCCACTTACTGAATAAATTTTGACTCCTGAACCTTTACTTGACTTCAGTCATTTTTCTGAGTCGATTATAGTTCATGCCCTTCCTCATTCCGGATCAATCATTCCATCTTTTCATACTTTATTTTGGGATAGATGTGTTGATAATAATGACTCTAAAATTAGTTTGAAAATTTAAAAATTAGATGGGATAAAATTCTTAATAAAAATCATTCATATATACATCATTTTAGTGGGTTATATTAGAGAGTTTTCTGGTGGGTTCCTCCGAACTCCACGCAAATTAGATTGAGTCGCATTTCGTGGACCAATCAGACCACCACCGGAACCACCACCTTCAGATAGTATTTTCCTTCCCTTTCTTTTTTTTCATGCATCTATGCATTAATTCATACATTGAGGACAATGCATGAGATAGGTGTGGGAGAGAGTTCTAACATAACTTTGGTTTTCTTTTTATTATTTAAAAATAAAATTTATTAATAATATTTTCTTCACTTTTAAAAACTTTTTAAAAATAGAAACAATATTTTGACATATTTTTTGTTAGAAATTAAGTCAATTTTAAGGAATAGGAGAATCATAATTAGGATTTCTTATAATTGGTAAAAATAAGATTAGCTGTTTGATTTTTAAGGTTAGGAAGAAAATTTGTGAAAGTAATTTAGTCTTGATCTTTACCTTGATAATATATGCATGCTTTATACACTTACAAACTTAGATTTCAAAAAAAAGATTCTTATGCCTTATTTTAAAAAGGGGAATATATATATATATATATATATATATATATATATATATATATATATATATATATATATATATATATATATATATATATATCCTCTGATTAAGCTGGGTATTTGTGCCTCATCAAGCATAAGTATTCACGCCTAAAGGCGGTCCATATAACAAAATTCTTAGTTTTGTGGCCTTATTTGCTCGAGTTCTTAAGTCCTTGGGGTGTTTTCTCACCCGGTGCCCTAAGACCGTTTGGTTTGGGAGTCAACGATTAAAGGCTCGTTACATGAGCAGATTAGAAAGCCTAATAGAACTATGGAATAATACCACCAAGGAATAATACCACCAAAAATAAAAATAAATAAATAAATAAGGCATAAGAGTTAGTGTTAAGAACTCTTAATCAAAATTTCATGGTCACGAAGATGCATCTGACTTAGGGTAAAGTAATAGACTAGATGAGAAGTACAATTTGACTCCTTACTTCGATTGATAATAAATTTTTAAAAAGTTTAGTTTTTCTATAACTTATAGATTACTTAATTGTTACAATAATATTTTAAATATTTTCTCTTTCAAAATGTGTTTCAAAAATACTAACATTTTTCTCTTTCTTTATGGATTTTGTGGGTGCAATCTACTGAAAACCCTCACGAGACAAAACTCGTCCTCTAGGAAAAATCTAGAGATTTAACGGCTTGTTGCACATACTCAGTGCAATCGCGTGATCCGCGAAAGTGGTCTAATAATTTTTGCTTTACTTTTTTGTTTTGCTCGAGGTGTGATTGCACACATTAATTGCATTATTCTTTATTACATTTTCACATTTATCATGTAATAAATCTGCTAAATTCCTTGTCTTAAATGTCTATTTTGCAGAAGATAATAATGGGGAGAAAGAGGATAAAATCAAATAAATATCAGTTAAATTCAGATTTAACTAGATCTATTTGGTTAGAGGAGGATGATCCCAAATTTAGTTGTTTAAATTCAGTTTTGGTGAATCAAGAGGTTAAAGATAAAAATCAACCGAAGATAACGTCAAATACAGAGTCCAAATCGAAAGGGATAAATGGATAGAGAGAAGATCAATGGATGAGATGAAGTAATTTTGACTCAGATTCTGACTGGATACATTTTAGTCTTTGAATCATAACGTTCGCTACCGAAACTTAAGTCTGATGATCCAAGATGATCCAAAAAGACGACTTAAAGGGCTACAACACTTAGGTTGATCAATATTTCTAATTGCAATCACCTAGAGGGGGATGAATAGGTGACTAGCTAATCTAATGGTGAATTAATACGGAATTAAAACTATTTATGCAAATTAAAAAATTCTTAAGCTAAACACACAAGGTATAACCTAAGAGTGCAGCCGAATTCCCCGTGAAGGGCTCTGGACTATCTCCTTAAGATTTCTCTAGAGTTGAGGCGCCGCTATGGCTCTCTTGATTGAATACAAGTGTGAGCAAATAATCCCAAGCATATAACAATTAAGAACATAATATATCAAGCATATAAGATATATAAGCAATAAGCATACGCAAGATATAAACACAAGTGAGAGATAGAGAGCAATCGCAAACACGGGAGATTTATTTCGAGGTTCGAGCACCCTTGCTCAATGTCCCCGCCTTCAACACTATGAAGGATTTCTAATAGAATCGATCCCACCGGATCACTCGGTGGCACAACACCTACAAGGAGTTCATACTAGAACTCTTGGACTCACTAGTCCCCTCACTTGTTTCCGCAAGAATAAACACACGCAAGTACGCAAGTTGGCCAAGGCCGCACCTCTATACCGAGCTCTCACTAGAACTCGAAACCATATGAACCCGCAAGTCCGCCTCCTCAAAGTACAATGTAGAACACTTGGTGATCTAAACACTTTGATCACCTAAAACAACTCTCACAACAACTCTCCTATAGGATGGATTTAGCAAAGGAAAGCTTAAGTATGTGTGAGAAACTTTGATAACTATCTTTAACTCCTTGTTTTTTTTACATGCTTTCATTGTTGATTTTTAACATGTCATGATTTTAATACTCACTATGTTAAATGTAATGTTTATTAGACATATGATATATATAGATAGTATTTGAGATACGTTCATATTATACGGATTCATACGTTTGTATTCTTACTTGAGTTTAGCTATTGTGTATATCCTAGTGATAATAATATTTGCATTTACTCTAATGATCATATTTATTTATGTTTTGTGCGTCATATTTTGATTACATGTTTGAATGTAGTTTTTATTAAAACTTGTGTTTATACCTATACAAGTAGTGAACTACACTTGATTATTATGTTTGGGTGCTTCATTACCCATGTGTACTCATTACATGTATTCGTATATCTAGTTTTGATGATCCTTGCATTTACACTTGTATTCCCTATTTTATACATGGTTTTGAGTTTAGCTTCATGTATATGTAAAATTTGCCAAAACTATTAGTTTTACATGTACTATCCTTGAGTCACTTGCTTTATATGCTATGTATTTCTTGACTCTTTTCATATTTGGGATAAATATGTATGCTTTAGTTTTGACAAAACATACAAATGCCTTGAAGTTTATTTTATTTTGATGAAAATATTTTTGTTTCATGTTCACGAAAAAAGATTTTATTTATTGAGCTTAATTATCTTATCTCCATAATTTTGTTAATTATATGACTTTTGTACACTCTATATCTTTTGTTTACTCATGATTTTGATTCATGAGCATATATGTACCTCATAAATTTTTGAGTGTCGATTCTTGTGTAATTTTCATGTTTTCATAAAATACATATTGTTTATTCCTCACTTGAAAGATTTAGTACGAGTTTTCAAAATTTTCTTTAAACTAGTCTTTATTTTTCAATTGGTAGAGTTTTCAAACTATGCTAAAATTATTTTCAAATTTTACTTTTAAAACCTCTACCTTTTAATGGCGGTTGGTTGGGCGACCATGCCTTGTATACTCTTAATGAACATTTATTTAAACATGTGCATGATAGGGTGGTATGTTATGAGATATACATGATTTTAATGAAAATTGACTTTTGTATACTCATGTTTTCTATATATGTGCATTATATTTCAATTTATATTACTCTGATCATATATACAGGTAGATGTTTTCTTGTGCTATAAAACATATATGACCATACATTTTTAGCACAAATTGATTTTATGATAAGCTTGATACATATTCTTAATGATAATTGATATCTTTACAAGCTTATGCATTAGTTTTATTGATATTTCATAAAGGGGAAGAAAAATTCTTGATTTATCTTTTCAATTGGTATTTATGTTCAATTGGTATCTAACTCCCACTCTTTATAAAGAAAATTTTTTGTTTGAAAAATGCTAACATTTTCAATATTGGTATCAATAACCTTCAATTGGTATTATTCTCAAATAAGTATCTATATTGCAAAATGATTTTGGTGTTACTTAAAAAAATTTGGTTTCTACTTTCAATTGGTGTCATTTTTTTCTATTGGTATTAATTGGTAAAAAGATTATTTCACTTTCAATTGGTTTCTTACAATTGATAGTTTTTTATTAGTATCAAAATTTTGTTTTTAAAATATGTGGTCTGATTGGTCCATGAAATGTGGCCAAATCCAAAGAATGTGGTATCCGGAGGAACCCACCAGAGACCGCTATAATACAACCCACTATAATGATGTATACATGAATGATTTTTATTAAGAATTTTACCCAATCTTATTTTCAATTTTTAAAATAATTTCAGAATCAATTTTATCAACACCCTTGTCTCAAAATGGAGAATGAAAAGATGAAATGATTTATTTGGACTCAGAAAGCATAGGAACGACTACTGACTTAGGAATTTGACTTAAGTCAAGTGAAGGTTCTGAAGTCGAGATTGATTTAGGAAGTGGGTCCAAATCAAGAAGTTAAAACTCAAGTGAACATTCATTTTCCCATAATGGAATGTGACTTTCTAAGATAGGTGATTCAAGTTCAAGAATGACAGGTATGGCAATCAAAACTGACTCTAAAATATTGCACAAATCGGGTAGCAAAACTGTAAATCACCTAGAGGGGGGTGAATAGGTGATAGTGCTAATCTAAAAACTAAATGCTGAAGCTAAAAATAATTTGCAACTACACTTAATACAACCAACGTGTAGCCGAATTCCCCGTGAAAGGCTCTGGACTAACTCCTCTTGATTCCCCTAGATAAGGGTTGAGGTGCTATATGAAGCTCTCGTGGTTAAGTACAAGTGAGGCACACAAACACAAGCCAAGCATATAATGAATAGACAACATGAAATAATGCAAGGCACAAATGTAAGCAAGTATGATATGTATGTATGATGCTATGTACAAACACAAATAAAAGAGAGAGAGTTTAGAGACAATGGATCAAACGCGAAGACAAAGATGTATTTCGAGGTTCGAGCCCCTAGCTCTACGTCCCCGCCTTCACTGAGAAGGATTTTCAATCAACTAGGAGTACCGAACTCCTCTCTCAACCAATACAATGCCACCGAGGCAATACAATCACAATCCACCTCTACCGAAGAAGCATAAGGCCCGTAGCCATACAACCAAACTCAACCTCTCACTAGAGGGAGCAAACCAACAATCTCAACCTCTACCAAAGAGGGAGCAAACACCAACCCAAATCAACCTCACTAAGAGGGATACAAGAAATCAAGGGGTTTACAACAAGTGATATATCTCAACCACAAACCACTTTCCTTTTTTCACAAACAATGATCCTAATAGAATAGGATAGAAGATAAGCTCAAGTGTGAAAAACAAAGAGTTTGGAAAACAAAACCTCAAAGAAAAATACTTGGGAAAACTCTTTGTAAAAGATAGAAATGAAGAACAATACAAATCTCCCAATTTTTCTATTTTCTTTGATTTTTTCAAAAACTCTAAAACAAATAAGATGAATCCTTTTTGGCACAAAAACACTTTTAAAAACTTGTTTAAAACACTTGTATATGAGAGAAATTTTGGCTCTTAAAGTCTTAACCAAAATCCCAAAGAAATGGGGTTTATATAGGCCAAACCCTAAAACAAGCCGTTGGCTGATTTTCCAGCCAGTACGGCTGGCGGTCGACCGCCCGGTCGACCGCTAATGGTCATAAATATGACCGTTGGGGCATCTCGGTCGACCGTCCGGTCGACCGCAATTTTACAGAGAGCAAAGCTCTTTGTCCGGTCGACCGGCCCAATTGCTGGCCAGACGTGCACGGACATGTGCATGTCGGTCGACCGACCGGTCGACCGGCTCTGGAATACGGTCGACCGTCTCGGTCGACGCCAGCGCTGGGCAGCCAATTTTCTGGGTCAGAAAAACATGTTAAAAAATATTCTAATAAATCTTGTAAATCTTCTAAAAATCCCCAAAAATAGTTTTAACATTTTGCATTGATATATAAACATGTGATAAAAATTTCAACTCAAATATCAAGCAATTTGAAACTTTTTTGTGTTTTATCATTTTTTACCAAAAACCAAAAACTGTATTTTACCAAACTTGGATTTTTCAATAGGAAATCTGATTTTTCCTAAAACTCATGAATAGGCATATCAAAATAAGTTTGTCTAAGATATGAAGCATGTATGTATATAGAACACATCTAATATACATAAAAACCATTTAAACTTGTTTTGATCTAAATTATTCATGAAAATCAAAATCCATAAACGTGTGTGTACTGTGCACATGAGCATATCAACTATTCTAAGCTTTACAAATGGATCTAAAACACACTAAACTAAACTATGGATACCTAAGTCTTCTTGACGATCTTCCATCTTCAAGTCGACTCGATCCAAACCGTGATTCACGAGCGAGACTCCAATGAGTGCAAGGTATGATCTTGATGCTCGGGCTCTGGAATCACCATGTGAAGGCTTCAAAACTCATCTTGTTGAAGCAATCACCAACTAATATCTTGCTAAATAATCTGAAACTAAAATCATAAGATAATTAGTAAACATAACTACATGAGTTAATCATCATCAAAACTAGAGTGGAAGGCCTCTGGGCCAACAATCTCCCCCTTTTGATGATGACAAAACTCATGGAGTTATATATGCATGGATTAAAGTTAAGCTTCAAAGAAGCTCCCCCTTAACTCATGCATACAAATAAAACATAATAAATATGCAATGAATCACATAAACATGAATGCAAATACACGCATAAACAAACAAATCTTCAAAACATGCTCTTGATACCAATAAACATAAACATAAACAATACTATCTAGTAAATGCATGTTAAACTCTCAAATAATTCTCCTCCTTTTTGTCAATCATCAATAAAGGGTTTAAAGTAAAAACAAATCAATAAATTTTTCTCCCCCTTTTTGTTTGAAACAAGGAATCAACAAAAGGGTTAAAAACAATAAAACAATGTTCTCCCCTGTTTGTCTAAAACAAAAATAATGTAAATAAGGGGTGACAATCAATTAAGATATCAATTAAAAATATGTCAAAGTAGCATCTTCATACCAATTGAAAGTGAACATATAAAAACATTAATACCAATTTTTGAGAAAAACACATAAAAATCTTGATACCAATAGAAATTATTCAAATAAACATCTTGATACAAAATGATACCAATTGTAAGAATTTGTCATTAAGAACATATGATATCAAAATAAAAACAATGTATATGAGTATACAAAAAATGTCAATATTGATACTAATTGAAAGAATCCAATGATACCAATTGAAACAATAATAATATCAAGTGTATATCTCATATTTCCTATCCTCCCAATCATGTTCAAGTTTAAAATGATTTTCACTATAAAGCATACATGAGCATGATCCTATCCAACCACCCTTGGAAGGTAGGTTTTCAAAAATAGGTTTGAAAAATATATTATGCTTGAAAACTTCTACCATAACGAAGAATACCGTAACTAGTTATATGAAAACTTTGTAAACTAGTACGAGATCCTTCAAGTAAGGAATAAAACAAAAATATTTTTCATGAAACTATGTAAATTACATGATCACTAAAACACTCAAAGTCCATAAAACTCATATCATACTCATGAAAAACACAATCATGAGAAACATTTTAAAAGAGGTGAGTGTACAAGTGTTATATGAAACATATAATCATGAAAATTGATATTCAAGCTCAAAATTCCTTTAAACATGAAAAACAAGAAAATCATCAAAATTATTTAATCTTCAATACATATGTATGTCTTATACAAACTAAAATATACATACATATCCAGAACATAACGAGTCCACAAATGTATATGCATGAAGGCACGTGGCTCAAAGGATGTATATGTATAATCAATAGTTTAGGCAAGATGGACATATACATGAAGTTAAACATATGAACATGAAAACATGGATAAAATGGGAATACAAGTCAAATGCATGAATCATCAAAACTAGACTATATTAGCACATCTAATGGGTACAAATAATCGTTCAAGCTCAAACAAATATAAATTTATTTGTGGCCCACTATATGTACAAGTATAAAACCTAGTCTTAATGAAAACTAACATTTAAACATATATTCAACATTTAAAGCATAAAACAAGAAATAAGTCAACATGATAATCATAAAAGTGATGATTATGTAAATCCACATGTTATTAGAACTATGATAAACATGATAGCTAAACATATGCGAGAACACAAAAATAATGGTCCATATTAAACATGGGTGTCTCAAAATGCTATACATGTATGTCAAGGGTCTAATAAGCATGGTTTTTTCATAATAATCTATAAACATCAAAACATGCTATAAATAATGAACATGAAAAGCATGTAAACATAAACGGGAGTTAGAGATCGATACCAAAACCGATGAGGGCACCTTTCTAGTTCTTCAAACCAAGGTGGTCCTCCCACCAAACATCCCTTGAAAGTGATGCATCCAAAATGTTTCCTTTAAGCTCGCAACACATCCACTCCAAGGTACCGATATTCTCACGTCATGCGAGAGCCCACACCTACATCAAATATAATAGGGGTGGTCTTTGGTACCCATATCTTTTTGGGTCCATGGGGGTTAGTCCCTTCTTTAACCCAAACAAATTTATTTGCTAAATTAACATCATGTATTCTATTATAGCAAAATTTAGCAAGGTGGCCCTTACGTCCACAATGTGTACAAGTGTACACATGAGCATACATATGATGGGTGTGTCCGTGAGGAGCATGTGTATGCCGTGGAGGGTGTACATGCAAAGATGGAACTTGTTTCTTTCGAAACAAAGATTCCAAGCGTGTATGGTTCATGGCACAATGGCTCAAAGTGGAGCCCAAACAATCAACATTCTTCTTTAGCATGGATATATCATTTTTAATCAAAGAAGAAGTGTGGCATGCAATAGGTGATCTAGAAGAAACTATCTTAGCATGGCAAACATGTGCATCCATATTATTTTTCAAAATAATATTTTTCTTAGAAACCAAATCTAATTCTTTAGAAATAGTAATTATTTTGTTTTTCAAAGAATCATTTTCTTTTAAAACAAAGTCAACTTTTGAAAACAATTTTTCATTTTTCTTCAAAATTATTTCACAATCATTTTTATTTTTCAAAAATTTATTTTCTTTTAGTACAAGATCAAGTTGAGATTTCAATGAATCCCTCTCATTGGAAATCTCCACTTTCTCTTGCAAAACTATGTCAAGTTTTGAACATAAAACCTTATTTTCTTTATTAAGTTCAAAACTCTTCTTTTTCAAAATATTATATTTTTCTATTAATTTTTCACAAACAATAGATAGTTCTTCATTCAAAGCATTAGGATCAACAAATTCATTTGAAGAACTAGCACACTCATCATTACCTAATTGAGTTTCCGAGTGTACCTCAAGGGAGTCATTCCCTTGGACCAATAAGCATTGTTACTCGGATTCTCCACTAGACTCCTCCTCTTGAATTGGCAATTGAAGCTTGGAGGTGGTGGTGGTTGTCAACTTATTCCACACTACAAAAGCGGAATCAATGTTAGAAACAAGCAAAAGATAATCTTTAGAAAGCGTGCTTCTAATAGCCTCTAGGGATTGTGCATTGGCCCCTATATGATTGCTATTACCAAGATAGCATTTCTTTGTAGCGGCAAGGTAAACATGCAAGCTTAGGGTTTGTAGGTAAATGGACATCTTAGTCTTCCAAACAATGATGTTGGAAGGATCAAACATAGGTGGGGTCATGAGGTCCATGGGTCCAAACTAAATGTGTGCAAACAAAAATATGTGCAAATGTAAAAGGTAGATTAGCTAAACCAAGATCTCACTCCTAGGTTGTTAAACCAAGTATCAGGAGCATAGGCTCTGTTACCAATTGTAAATCACCTAGAGGAGGGGTGAATAGGTGATAGTGCTAATCTAAAAACTAAATGCGGAAGCTAAAAACAATTTGCAACTACACTTAATACAACCAACGAGTATAGCCAAATTCCCCGTGAAGGGCTCTAGACTAACTCCTCTTGATTCCCCTAGATAAGGGTTGAGGTGCTATATGAAGCTCTCGTGGTTAAGTACAAGTGAGGCACACAAACACAAGCCAAGCATATAATGAATAGATAATATGAAATAATGCAAGGCACAAATGCAAGCAAGTATGATATGTATGTATGATCCTATGCACAAACACAAATAAAGGAGAGAGAGTTTAGAGGCAATGGATCAAACGCAAAGATAATGATGTGTTTCGAGGTTCGAGCCCCTAGCTCTACGTCCCCGCCTTCACCGAGAAGGATTTCCAATCCACTAGGAGTACCGAACTCCTCTCTCAACCAATACAATGCCACCGAGGCAATACAACCACAATCCACCTCTACCGAAGAGGGATAAGGCCCGTAGCCATACAACCAAACTCCACCTCTCACTAGAGGGAGCAAACAAACAATCTCAACCTCTACCAAAGAGGGAGCAAACACCAACCCAAATTAACCTCACCAAGAGGGATACAAGAAATCAAGGGGTTTACAACAAGTGGTATATCTCAACCACAAACCACTTTCCTTTTTCCACAAAACAATGATCCTAATAGAATAGGATAGAAGATAAGCTCAAGTGTGGAAAACAAAGAGTTTAGAAAACAAAACCTTAAAGAAAAATATTTGGGAAAACTCTTTGTAAAAGATAAAAATGAAGAACAATACAAATCTCCCAATTTTTCTATTTTCTTTGATTTTTCCAAAAACTCTAAAACAAATAAGATGAATCCTTTTTGGCACAAAAACACTTTTAAAAACTTGTTTAAAACACTTGTATATGAGAGAAATTTTGGCTCTTAAAGTCTTAACCAAAATCCCAAAGAAATGTGGTTTATATAGGACAAACCCTAAAACTAGCTGTTGGCTGATTTTTCAGCCAGAACGGCTGGGGGTCGACCGCCCGGTCGACTGCCAATGGTCATAAATATGACCGTTGGGGCATCCAGGTCGACCACCTGGTCGACCGCAATTTTACAGAGAGCAAAGCTCTCTGTCCGGTCGACCGCCCGGTCGACCGGCCCAATTGCTGGCCAGACATGCACGGACCTGTACACGTCAGTCGACTGACCGATCGACCGGCTCCAGAATACGGTCGACCATCTCGGTCGACCGCCAGTGCCTGGAAGCCAATTTTCTGGGTCAGAAAAACATGTTAAAAAATATTCTAATAAATCTTATAAATCTTCTAAAAATCCTCAAAAATATTTTTAATATTTTGCATTGATATATAAACATGTGATAAAAATTTCAACTCAAATATCAAGCAATTTGAAACATTTTTGTGTTTTATCATTTTTACCAAAAACCAAAAACTGTATTTTACCAAACTTGAATTTTTCAATAGGAAATCTGATTTTTCCTAAAACTCATGAATAGGCATATCAAAATAAGTTTGTCTAAGATATGAAGCATGTATGTATATAGAACATATCTAATATACATAAAAACCATTTAAACTTGTTTTGATCTAAACTATTCATGAAAACCAAAATCCATAAAACGTGTGTGTATTGTGCACCTTAGCATATCAACTATTCTAAGCTTTACAAATGGATCTAAAATACACTAAACTAAACTATGGATACCTAAGTCTTCTTGATGATCTTCCATCTTCAAGTCGACTCGATCCAAACCGTGATTCACGAGCGAGACTCCAATGAGTGCAAGGTATGATCTTGATGCTCGGGCTCTAGAATCACCATGTGAAGGCTTCAAAACTCATCTTGTTAAAAAAATCACCAACTAATATTTTGCTAAATGATCTGAAACTAAATTCACAAGATAATTAGTAAACATAACTACATGAGTTAATCATCATCAAAACTAGAGTGGAAGGCCTCTGGGCCAACAAAAACAGGAGTCAATATTGATTCAGAAATTTGAACAAGATCACAAATTTGAGGATCGGCATCACATTCTTGTCTAAGTTCAATTTTTTTGAAAGAAAAACTTGCCAATTTGTCAATGGGACATTCAAAAGTATGAAATTAATCAACCATCCTATAATTGTTGGCCACCAATTACTAATAAGAAGCTCGGGAATAAAATCTTAACATGCAAAAGATTAAACTTGAAGAAAAGTGGAGTTGGGTACTCCGGTGTGATTGTAACTCTTTGTGAAGTTATAGTGGTTAGAAATCCTTCTGGGTGAAGGCGGGGACGTAGAGCTGGGTGCTCGAACCTCGGAAAAATTTTCAGTATTTGCGTTTGGTTTACTTACTTTAATTCCTTGCTTTATATTCATTGTTTCATTTACTTGCTCTACATATTCATTGCTTCATTTACTTGCTCTACATATTCATTACAACATTGTACTTGCTCTACATATTCAAAATAGTAGAATAGCACAAAACAACAATATTATATAGTCATAATATTTAACTTAAATTAATGCCCTAGCTATAGAGAATTAGTTCATATTAGATGAGATGCAAAACATGATAAATAATATGTATTTCATCAAATAATAAAATAAAAAGAGAAAGAGATTAGAAAACACCAATTTAGGAACCCTAGATGGCCTCTTCACTATTTTTCTTCAACTTTAGTGCGCATAATTTCTTCTCCAAAAGCCAATACTTTATAAAAACTGAAATCAAAAACCTAAAATAAAGTTTGTTCCTATAATGAATTGATCAATTATAAGAGATTACAGCCCTTTATACAGACCTAGAGCCAATTACAATAAGAAGCACATTAGGACTTCTACTCTAACTTCAATTTGATGTGGGAATTTAATTCTGAACATATTGCAGCCAACTGGCATTTATTTGTAAATATAACTCATCAAATAATTGGATTAAAAAGTTGTTATCATAAGGAATTGTATTTCTTTCAATCATTTTTCTATAGCATCTTGAATCACTGGATTTGGATTTCTGTAGCGAAAGTAATGATAAAAATACTTAAAAGGTGTCCAATCTAAATTCAAGCCTGAATCTAATTATGCTCTCGATTGAACAGTAGCCGGCTGTGTCGCTGACCAGGTTGGTTAGCCAGTTGAATGTTAGCTGATTTTGACCTCAAATTTTGATAGATACTTTCTCTCATCTTGTAGAGTCTTTTGGCAAGTCTATTTTGTCTCGGATATCTGTATCTTAGAATATACTACTACAATCATCTCTTTAATATTGATTTTTTGCTTCTTCATCTTTTTTCTCTAATTTATGCTCTTGACATAATTTTTCCAAAAATAAAAAAAACACCGGTGCAGATTAAATGTGTAACAAAAAGGCATAAAAAGTGGTGAAAATATAGATGATAATTACAATTATCAGGGATGAATGAATGATATAATAAATTGAAGTAGAAATTAAAACACAATTATCAACAATTGCAATAATCAAGAAATTAAGCCGTACACCCAGTGAAGGGCTCTAAACTTCTCCTCGTGCTTCCTCTTAAAAGTTGAGGTGCATAATTGCTTTCTTGATGCACAGAGAGTTCAAACAAATTATACTGCAAGAGTAATTAAAACTACAAGTGTAATATTGCAAAAAAAAAGGAGAGAAAGATTTAGAAAGATCAAACACAAGCCAATCGCAAAGACAGAGAATTGTTATTGAGATTCGAGCCACTTGCTTTATGTCCTCGCCTTTACCGCAATGAAGAATTCCTCTATAATTGATCTCTATTACAACTAAACTTGATCCTATAAGATCCAGAGCTGTAACTCCACCTTACAAACCTCCTTTCAAGAGGAACTCTCAATGAACAATGATTTACAGCACTTGGTAATCTTTACAACATTACAAACAATCTCTATTATATTTTTTTCTATGGTTCAATGTAGAGAATGATGGCTCAAGAAAAGTGTGAGAAAACAAAGAAGAAAGAGAATTTTTAGCACTAGAAATGAAAACTTGAAACTTTTGAAAACTTTGTGAATTTATTTTGAAATCCTTGATATGTAATGCATCCCTAATCTCTCCTTTTTATAGGACAAGAGTAGAGACTTAATTTCATCAAACTCAGCAATTAAAACAAGTTAAAAATAATTAAAATCATAAAATAGCCATTATGAATGAATCTAGACTGATTTGTATAGGAAAATAGCCGTTACAGTTTAATACAAGCATGTTGCAATCGACCGACTAAAGCTAATATGAAATAACCATTACCGTCGGTCAACCGGGCGATAGACTGGCCAGAGTAGCACCCTAACCTCAGAGTTGAGCTCCGTACAGGCGGTCGACCATACAGTCAGCCGTCCAGAATGAGTTCTGAAGACTCAATGTGACGGTCGACCGGGCGATCGATCGAGCTTAGAGTCAAAGGCAAATGCATAGGTTTGTGCATACCCGACCGCTCCGTTGGCCAACAGAGCCTTTGCTCCGCCATGCAGTTGATCGATAGAAGACAAAAAATAGTTTTTTTTTATTTAAAAATACTTTTGATACATAGTAAAAGATATATATATATATATAACTATAAATTTTCGGTAAAACATATTAATAACTTGAAATTGGTTTGTGTATATATATAAAATATATTTTTTATAGTTTTTTCTAAATATTTTCAAAAACTCAAAACTATAAAAATTAATGTGTTGTGTGTGATATGTAGAGCATCAATGTTCTACTTCAAACTTTAATAAACTAAATATCTTACATAATACAAGAGTAGATTTACACTTCAAAGTCTTCAACTGGACTTCTCCAAATTTTTACTTTTTTGAGCTCGGGTTTGACACTTGAATTTACTTTTGAGTTGAACTTCTCACTCTTGAAAAACTTGTATACTAAAAACACTTTTATGATAATTAGTACCACAAACCACATGAGTTTTAGAATCATTAGAACAAAGAGTTATTGTATCCTTGGGCCAACAAATCTCCTCCTTTTTTATAGTAACAAAACTCGTGAGTTATATAAACAAAATATGATGAAAGTGCTTCAAGAGAATCTCTCCCTGAAATTATGCATTAAAAATAAGTCATAAAACATAAACAAGTCATTAAACATAGCCATAAATCATATTCTTAAAAACTCATATTCTTCATAGTCATAAATTGTTGAATCCTCTGCTCCTCCATGTTCATCAAATGGTGACATATCCATTGGTTTTGATGATAACAAACCTATGATTATATATATGTAGTTGTGTATATAATATTTCAATATGTATTTTGTACTCACAAATGTCTTGCAGATCAAAAGGAAGATATTTTGATAAAGACATAGCACATATATAATGATCAAGGAGTACAAGATATTACAAGGCTTTTTCATATTTTTTGTTACTTTTCTAGATTTTTAGAAATTTATTAAAAGCCTTGAATACACAACTTTTACACATTCCTAGTCGACTAACTCTTAATCTTAGTCGACTGAGTTAAATCTGATATTCTAACTTTTTCAATTTATATACATGCTACTACCCCTATACCTTATCGACTTATAGAATTTTACAGAAAACATTTCATTGACAGTCTAGGTATTTTAGTTGACTAATAGTTGACTGATACGAAGACCTAGTTGACTACTCATTAGACCTAGTTGACTATAACTACTTTACAAAGACATAAAATCCATTTATGTTTCAAATATAGTCGACTACATTAATTCATTAGTTGACTAATATAGGCAAATTATGATACCTAGTCAACTAACTCCATATCCTAGTCAGTTATACAGTCAGTTTCTGACTATTGGACAATTGTATAAGTTTTTAATTTTCTTGTGTTTTTTCACTCTTTTATGATTCAAATTCAAATCAAATAATCACCCCAACTGCCTGAATTCTTTAGTTATAAATGATTTTTTTGATTTTTACACAACTTATCATAGATAAAATTCTGTCAAATTCTAAAAGAAGTTCTATTCTTTAGAAAAACTCTCTCTTTAATTCTTTCTTCACCCAATTCAATTCCTAGCGAAGAAAATCTGAGAGTCTCACTATAAGATCCTTTTAAATTCACATTCATATAAAAGCCAAGGCTTATAGGATAATTGTACTCATTACAAAGAATGTCTTCTCGGTGTAGAGAAGAGGTGTACAAATTTGACGAAGGAGTTTGTCAAGTGGTGTACTGTTCTTGGTCTGAGGGTTTTCAAAATCAGGTTAAGAAAAATCCCAAACATGTTTCTTGATGACTGGATGTAGGTCAAGAAGACTGAACCAGGATAAATATCTTTTGATTGCGTGTGCATTATTGTGTTTGATTCTGTGTATATTTATTTTTCTTGCAAGTTATTTACATTTCTTGTTTAGAATTTTTAAAACATTATTTACCCTCCTCTAGTGTTTGTATTACCATAGTTTTAGATCTTATATTTGGTATCAGAGTAAGGAATAAAGACGGAAATGGATTTTCCTTCATCTCAATTCAAGGAAGGGCATTCCACACAATGACCACCACTGTTCGACGGTTCAAATTATAAGTATTGAAAGTGTAAAATGAAGATCTACATACAGTCAATCAACTATGAACTTTGGGATATCGTGGAAGTGGCATATGAGAAGTCACATATAAATTATAACTAATGGTTCATGGATCAGAAGAAATCGATCAATCTTGATGCAAAAGCAATGAACACATTCTTTTGTGCCTTGAACAAAGAAGAATTTAATCGTGTTCAATGCCACATCAACGCATCAAATGTGGCATGAAGGCATAAACAAAGTAAAAGAATCTAAATTTCTATTCAAGTCTATAGGTTTGAACTATTCAACATGAAAGAGAATGCACCATTGCGAAATTTATTACAAGGTTCACTGATTGTGATCCAATTTTGCATATTTTACCATATCATTCCCATGCATATTGCAAATAAATATATGATTTTTACTCATCTTCTCTATATTCTTACAGGTCCACAACTGAAATGAGAGAAAGCCCAATAATCACTTTAATTAGCAATAATTAAAGAGATTAATTCCAAGCCCAAGATAAAGCCCAAGTTTAAATCCAGGATCCAGAGAATTCTACGTAACAACTCAAGATTCTAGAAGGCCACATGGATAACAAACTCGTAACAAAATCTCAACAGAAAGCTGAGATCCAATGGCCCAGATTTAGCCGCAGAAACTCAATCCTGGCCGCAGATCTGCGGCAGATCTGGGGCCTCTGAGCCCCAGATTTCTGCCACCTGTTCGTCTTCTGGAGAGTTCTCTCTGAGGCCTATAAATACTGCACCTGGTCCTGCGAGCAAAGACTGAGCAGAGAAGAGAGAGAGAGATTAGGGATTAAGCTTTGTATTTTTGTTTTTCTCTAGGATTTTTGTAGCTCTCTAAATCTTCTTCCTCCCTAGAAATTCTGTAAGAGAGAGTTTGTAAGAGAGAGAAAGCTTGTGTACATCAAGGAGTGACAACTTGTGAAGCAAGGATTGATCCATTCTCTTCTCTCTACTCTTGCATTTTCTAGTGTACTTGTTTTCTTTACTTGCTTTCTTTATTTTCTTGCAATTTTATTCATGCTTTGCTTTTCTTTTATAATGGCTTGTAGCTAACTTTTCTACATGTACTAGCTAACCACTAACCTTGCTAACTACTAACTCATGGGTGATTGCTATATTTCATCTTGCAAAGTGTATGATCTTCTCTTCTCTGATGGGTTACTTTCATGCTTGGCAAGTATCTTGTTGTAATTCTCCATATGATTCATGTGTGCCTCATTTAGAGCCTTGTCTAGAACAAGTGCCTTGATGGAACATGGAGATGGATCACCAATATGCTATTTGTTGTACAACTTCTTTACTTCATTTAATGAATGTTGTATCTTCTTCCTTAGCATCCCTTGAGTGTAGCTCTTTTGATTCCATTATTGAAAGTCTATCTTGTAGGCCAATGACATCTATGAGGCTACAAGACAAGTCCAAGAATGATCCCCCATCATCCAAGTGGGAAAGTAATTAGACCAACACGCAAGACAAATCTATGCCGATGAATCAACATGAGGCACGCATTCACTATCACGGAGTTTAGTAAGTCTTTAGCAAGGTAGTAAGGTTAGCTAGTCATGGTTTTCTTCAATCTTAAATCTTTTCAAAGTTTTACTTTCTTTTAGTTGTAATTCCAAAGCCAATCTTAATTTGATTTCTTTACACTTTCCATCATGAACATTTCCACCATATTCTTTTATTTCTTTTTCATTTGATTCTTTATTCTTTTAAAGCAAAGAAGAATCTTCATTTTCTTTTCTTCACTACCAACCGTAACGCTTCCATCGCAAGCTCTCCCTCAGAATCGACTCGGTATAGCCCATGCTATAACGGAGATAGGAAAGGGTATATTAATCATCTTTCATACATTTGTGGAGTGATCAAGCACTTGAGGTTATTTCTAAACCTTATCTCTCTTTCCATTGAATACATATATTTGTGCTCTTTTACACTCCATAATACAACACCTTTCCCGTCTAATCAAAAATTGGCGCCGTTGCCGGGGAGAGCAACGTTTTAGGTTTAAAGTGAAGAACTAAACGAATCTTCTTCTCTGTTGCAGGTTACAGGTTGAAGAAAACAGGAACTTTGCATTGCAGTGACATATAAGTGGACCTGGGCCTCTGCTCTCGAAAGCAGAGACCAGGATCCCTCCAAATTGCCGCAAAATCCTGGCTTTTGCCGCAAATTTGCGGCAATAAGGAGTGCACTACTGATCATTTTTCTGCAGGGTCTCTGATTCTGCAAAATACTTCTGCTGCATTACTTAATTTCCTGTATTATTCACCCTATACCTGCTTAATAAAGTCAACAGTAAAAAATTGGTTGTAATCGTTAAAAGTTGATTAGACATTTGCATTTCTAGGCACGTGTCTTTTCAATTCATTTGCTTTTACTGTTGAAGAGTGCTGGATGCAAGGTACGTAAGCATTGCATGTAGACTAGGAATCATCTCTTGCCTGATTTTCATGCTTTGAGTGAATTCTTGTTATCTATCTTGTACACTTGCACAAATCAATATTAAGGGCATACCCGTAAATAAGATAAGGTGGGGATTTTATCACCCTTTCCTTAGCCCGAAATCATTTTCCCAAGCACTCACTAACCCAAGCCTAATTTAATAAAAAAGTAGACGTTGGCCCTAGGGACATCTCGGACTCACTTAGGAGATTATCCTAAAAGGGAAAAAAGTGTTGGAATTTAACTCTTGCAAAATCAGTGTCTAGGAAAGGGATTGAGGGCCGAAAGCCCGAAGGTTGCTGGTTACTTAATTAAGGAACGTCTCTGACGGAAAACCTCCTAACAACCTTGACCTTTCCTGGCTGATTAGCTTGTGGTCAAAGTCTACACTAAACCTCCCGTGGACAGTCTAATCAGTTAGGAGTCGTCTAGGTCATAAGTCTACCCTAACTTAGGTTAGAATTTTTTTTTCTTGATTGTTTATTTGTTTGTTTCTTTTTGTTTGTGATTTTTTGTGTGATATGGCAGTCAACAATTCTTTCCATCCTAATAATAATCCATATTTCACACAGACTCCATTCTATTCGGATAATTCCAACCCGGTGTTTTACAATATGCACCAACCAAATACACCGGGTTGGCCTTATCCGAATCATTCCAACCCATACCCACAATCTAATAACCATAATTTCCATAATGATTTCAACTCATCACCAAGTAATTGGGGATTCACGTACCCCGAGTCAAATTTTCAAACTCCTTGTCCACCATATTCACCTTGTCCACAGTATTCATTTTCCGATTTCGCTTCTCACACTCCTTTTTCTGAACCACCAATTGAAGAAAAATCTGAGTTACTAAGGAGTATAGAAGCCAATTTACAGAGAGTCGAGCAAAAACTTCAAGAACCATTTGCCTCTCCAATTCCACCATATTTTCAAGAGTCCTACTCAGTTCCACCTTTTCATAATGAACAACCATTTACCTTGGAAACGAGTAAAGAACTCTTGTGTGAGTCCAAGCTTCAATCTACACACATTTGTGACTCACATTATTCACAAACTTTCCAAAGTCAAGATTCTTATACTCCCATTCTAGAGCAGCCATTTGTAGAAATATCACGTTTAGAAAAGAGTATAAACATTTTGCAAGAGTCTTTGTTACAATATAAAAAAAACACGTGCCGAGTCTTTCAATAAGGTGGATGAACAATTGAGTCAATTGGTTAACATCTATAGGAATGAGGAAACTCTATCTTATCAACCTTTGACCAATTCAATTATGCCACACTCTATTGATATGACCCAAGACTCTTGTCATTTTGAAAATCCAGATTAAATTTCAGCACACTCATCTGAACTTGTCCATCCCATTGACATTTTGGCAAGTTTTCCTTTTCCTAAAATTGAACTTGAGTGTGAATATGATCCTGAACTTACACTTGATGATTCAATTTTACTTCCTGATTCAATTATGACTCCGGTGTCTTCACCTGATTTCACTCCATTTCCCAAGTCAGTATTGGATCCAGTGCCTATCCATTGTGAAATTGAATCACCAATCTCTTATAATGATTATATTGAACTTGACCAATTCCATACTTTTGAAAGTCCCATTGATAAATTGGCAAGTTCACATTTTTGTGGAATTGAACTACATGAGGAATGTGATCTTGAACCCCAACTTCGTGATTCAATCCTTTTTCCTGATTCAATAATGACTCCGGTATCTTTACCTGACTGCAATCTTTTCCCGGAGTCGACATTGGATCCTTTCCCAATTCATAATGAAGTTGAATCACCCATCTTAGAGGATCATGTTGAACTTGACCAATTCTATACTTTTCAAAATTCCATTGACAAATTGGCAAGTTTTCCATTTTTTGAACTCCATGAAGAATGTGACCTTGATTCTCACAATCTCTTTACTTCTGAAACTGATTGTACAATTCTAGCAGAAGATGTTGACCTTAGTTTTGAAGAATTGTATGGCGACGAGCTTGAATTCCTTAATATTGGAAGTAAAGAGATATCACCCATATTAGGTCACATTCCATTGTTGGACAATACATGTGGACTTGAGCTTCATTTTCTTGACTTGAACCTAATTCCTGAAATCATTTCGACTCCTGAACCATCACTTGACTTAAGTCACTTTCCTGAGTCGGTATTAGATCATGTCCTTCCTGAGTCCAAGTCAACAGTTCTATCATTTCATACATCACTTTGGGACAAGGTAGTTGACAAATTTGATTCTGAAATTAATTATGGAAAATGGAAATTAGATGGGGTTAAATACTTAATAAAGATCCTTCATGGATTTATCTTTTTAATGGGTCATATTCATGATATTTCTGGTGGGTTCTTAAAAACCCAAAGCAAAGTTGATTGGGCCATGTTTCGTGGACCAATCAGACCGCCACCGGAACCACCACCTTGAGGTAATTTTTTCCTTCCCTCTCTATTTTCTTTCATGCATACATATATCACGATGCATTGAGGACAATGCATGAAATAAGTGTGGGGGAGGGTTTACTAACATAGAGTTTTTAGATTTTCTTTCTTTTACACTTCTTTTAGAAATAAAAAATATATATATAAAAAAAAAACTTTTTGAAATAAGAGACAAAGTTTTGATCTATTTTTAAGAAAATTAAGATGTATCTTAGAAATTAAGAAAGCCTTAATTATGACATCTTAAACCTAGTTGAAATAATAGATCTTGTTTAAAATTATAGGCTAAGTAAGAAAAATTGGTGAGACATTTTTATCTTGAATTTTTTGCCTTAGATATATGCACTTCACACTTACACATTTCTTGGGATGGAAACAAAGACCAAAAATGCCATATAAAAAATAAATAAAAAATATATGTATAAAATAAAATAAAACATCACCTATTAAGCTGGATAAATGTGCCTCAAGAAGCATGATTATTCACGCCTAACGGTGGTAAAGGAAATAAATAATCCCCTTTAGTTTTGTGGCCTTTTTTACTCGAGACCTTAAACCCGAGGGATGTTTTCTCATCTGGTGCCCTAAGACCGTCTGGTTTGGGAGTCATCGGTTAAAGGCTCGCTACAAGGGTAAACTAGAAAGCCTAAACTAAGGGAAGAAAAAAAACAGAAAAATATATATATATATAAATAAATGGCTTGATGGTTGGAGTTGAAATCCCAGAAATTTTCACTGAGCACGGTGTGCATATTATCTAGGTTTTATAAAAGATAAAGTATTCAATCCAATTTTGAATTCTTACCTTAATTGAAGACAAGATATTGCATAGAGACTAAGTTTAAGAAAGAATGATTATAGGTGGACTTATGACCTAAGATCACTTATATTTTTGCAAAAATAGTTCAAAAACATGTCTCTCTTTCAAAATGCATTTTCAAAACACTAACATTTGTCTTCTTTCTTTATGGATTTTGTGGGTGTAATCCGCTGAAAACCCTCAGGAGACAACACTCCTCCTCTAGGGTAACCTAGAGGTTTAACGGCTTGTTGCACACGCTCAGTGCAATCGCGTCACCTGCGAAAGTGGTGTAATAAAATTGGTAGTATAGTTTTTCTTTCTTTGTTTTGCTCGGGACGAGCAAAAGAATAAGTGTGGGGGTGTGATTGTGATCCAATTTTGCATATTTTACCATATCATTCCCATGCATATTGCAAATAAATATATGATTTTTACTCATCTTCTCTATATTTTTACAGGTCCACAACTGAAATGAGAGAAAGCCCAATAATCACTTTAATTAGCAATAATTAAAGAGATTAATTCCAAGCCCAAGATAAAGCCCAAGTTTAAATCCAGGATCCAGAGAATTCTACGTAACAACTCAAGATTCTAGAAGGCCACGTGGATAACAAACTCGTAACAAAATCTCAACAGAAAGCTGAGATCCAATGGCCCAGATTTAGCCGCAGAAACTCAATCCTGGCCGCAGATCTGCGGCAGATCTGGGGCCTCTGAGCCCCAGATTTCTGCCACCTGTTCGTCTTCTGGAGAGTTCTCTCTGAGGCCTATAAATACTGTACCTGGTCCTGCGAGCAAAGACTGAGCAGAGAAGAGAGAGAGATTAGGGATTAAGCTTTGTATTTTTGTTTTTCTCTAGGATTTTTGTAGCTCTCTAGATCTTCTTCCTCCCTAGAAATTCTGTAAGAGAGAGTTTGTAAGAGAGAGAAAGCTTGTGTACATCAAGGAGTGACAACTTGTGAAGCAAGGATTGATCCATTCTCTTCTCTCTACTCTTGCATTTTCTATTGTACTTGTTTTCTTTACTTGCTTTCTTTATTTTCTTGCAATTTTATTCATGCCTTGCTTTTCTTTTGTAATGGCTTGTAGCTAACTTTTCTACATGTACTAGCTAACCACTAACCTTGCTAACTACTAACTCATGGGTGATTGCTATATTTCATCTTGCAAAGTGTATGATCTTCTCTTCTCTGATGGGTTACTTTCATGCTTGGCAAGTATCTTGTTGTAATTCTCCATATGATTCATGTATGCCTCATTTAGAGCCTTGTCTAGAACAAGTGCCTTGATGGAACATGGAGATGGATCACCAATATGCTATTTGTTGTACAACTTCTTTACTTCATTTAATGAATGTTGTATCTTCTTCCTTAGCATCCCTTGAGTGTAGCTCTTTTGATTCCATTATTGAAAGTCTATCTTGTAGGCCAATGACATCTATGAGGCTACAAGACAAGTCCAAGAATGATCCCCCATCATCCAAGTGGGAAAGTAATTAGACCAACACGCAAGACAAATCTATGCCGATGAATCAACATGAGGCACGCATTCACTATCACGGAGTTTAGTAAGTCTTTAGCAAGGTAGTAAGGTTAGCTAGTCATGGTTTTCTTCAATCTTAAATCTTTTCAAAGTTTTACTTTCTTTTAGTTGTAATTCCAAAGCCAATCTTAATTTTGATTTCTTTACACTTTCCATCATGAACATTTCCACCATATTCTTTTATTTCTTTTTCATTTGATTCTTTATTCTTTTAAAGCAAAGAAGAATCTTCGTTTTCTTTTCTTCACTACCAACCGTAACGCTTCCATCGCAAGCTCTCCCTGAGAATCGACTCGGTATAGCCCATGCTATAACGGAGATAGGAAAGGGTATATTATCATCTTTCATACATTTGTGGAGTGATCAAGCACTTGAGGTTGTTTCTAAACCTTATCTCTCTTTCCATTGAATACATATATTTGTGCTCTTTTACGCTCCATAATACAATACCTTTCCCGTCTAATCATTCACCGACATCACAAACTTTTTGGTAGCCCTTGAAAAGGAGTACACACAAGTGAAGAAAGTGAGAAAAGTTTTTTGTGCATTCGTGCCTGATTGGGAAAAGAAGACCACTGCCATAGAATAAGCCAATGATCTATCAATGATGGCATTAGAGAACCTAGTTGGAAACTTGATGGCATATGAAGTTCAAATTGAAGACAGAAAGAAGGATGAACAACAACATCAATCAAAGTAGAAAGTCATCACCATTCATGCATCTCGACACAGAAGATTCAGATAATGAAGAAGAGAAAATTGCCATGATTTTAAGAAAATTTAGAAACTTCTTGAAGTAAGATAAGTTTAAAAAGAATAATGATACTAATGAAAATACTCTTTGTTTTAGATGTAATAAATCAGGCCAGATGAAGAAGGATTGCCCATTGCTCAAACCAAAAGATAATTTCAAAAGTTTCAGCAGATTCAAGAAGAGAAAGAAAGCCTTTTAAGCAATATGGGATGATAGCGATACGTCTTTCTATGATAAAGAAGAGATCACAGAATTGGCAAATATTTATTTTATGGTTCAAGAGGATAAGTAATGGAATTCGATGATAATGATGAATTGTTTGATGCATTTCATAAATTATTTCATGAATTTTGAAAGGTTAATGCTAATTATAAAGATTTAAAAAAAGAAAATGACATTTTATTGAAAAAAATAATGAAAACAAAGAATTAAAAAAGAAAAATGAGATTTTTTATACAAAAATATTTTTCTTAAAAATGAAACAACTTTTTGAATTCACGAATTTCTATTTTGGATAAAGCTATTGTTGGCCCAAAGGCCCATCACTCTAGTTCTGATGATGATCAACTCATGTAGTTATAGTACTAATGATCTTGTGTTTATTTAGCCTCAGATTCATGATCAAGATCTTAGTAGGTGTGCAGCTTCAACAAAGGATTTAATGTCAAGTTTTTGAGCTAGCACGGTTTGATTCAAGAGCTTGTGCATCAAGACCACATCAAGTACTCAAGAGGAGTCTAGCTCTTTGGATCGTGTTTGAAGCAAGTCAGAAGATGAAAGACTTCAAGTGAAGACTTCAAGAACATGACGACTTGTGTCTAGGTTTGTTTTTGTTAAGATTTTGTTTTTAGATAAAATATAAAGGATAGAATAGTTGGTGGATTGCTCAAGTATACCATATACACACACTCTTGATATAGATAGGTTTTTCATAAAAGAATTTTCATTTTGGAAAAATGCAAAAGAGTTTTCTCTTTGAAAAATACCGGTTTGGTTTTTTTGTATTCTAGTTTACAGGTTTTAACTAAAATCATATTTAGATCTTAATGTCAAAACATAGATATTTCACCATGTTTATGTAGTGGATCATATCCATACACTCTATGCTTTAATGATTTAAATATCTTGTTTTTGTATTTGGAGAAGTTTGAAAAAATAAGTTTTGAAAAAAAAATCAATTTTGGAAAAATACAGTTTTTTGTTTTGAGCCAAAATTTTTAAGTTACAAAATAGTCCAAATTATTTGTAACATACCTTGATTTTGTGCAAGCATGTTTTTGTTTATCAAAGAATATTGGTAAAACTATTTACGTAGATTTTTCATATTTTATGGGATTTTATTTGAGCCAAAATGACCAAGTTTTCTTTCCCAGAAATCCCTGACCTGGCTTCAGCCGTCGACCGGGCCGTCGACCGCGCGACGTGCACAGCGTGCACGCCAGTATCTGGCTGGAGGGCCGGTCGACCGAGACGGTAGACCGTCCAGAGAGCTTTGCTCTATGGAAAGCCCCGGTCGACCGGAACGGTCGACTGGCAGAGAGTCTGCTCTCTGTTCCAGAGGTTCGGTCGACCGGGCCGGTCCGACCGCCGCTGCCCCAACGGTCAGAAATCTGACCGTTGGCGGTCCACCGGGCGGTCGACCGTCAGCTCTGTCTGGCCCATAACGGCTAGTTTTTTGAAGCTCTATATATTGGGCCATTTGGGGGCTGTTTTACACAAGATTTAGAAGAAGTTTTTGGGCTAGTTTTTTCCTACTCTTTTCAGTGGTTATATCCACAAGTTTTAGAGCAAATATTTTCAAATCAAAAGAGAGTTTATCAAGAGTATTTCAAGAGTGATTTTCTTGTGTTTTTCACCACAAATTCCATCCTTGTTTTTCTCACAAACACTTGAGCACCCATTGACATATTCATTCTATAAGAGTGTTTTTGTGATAGTGTTTATTAGTGATCAAAGTGTTTAGATCACCAGAGTTCTTTCTTGTACTTTGACGAGACGGACAAGTGTGTTCGCGGTGGTTTCGAGTTTGTGTGTGAACTCCTTGTTTGAGGTGCGGCCTCGGCTAGCTAGAGAGCTTGCGGTGTGTACGGACTAGGGAGTCTGAGAGCTTGTAGGTATTGCAGCACCGAGGAGTGATCCGGTGGGATCGATTCTAGTGGAAATCCTTCGTAGTGTCGAAGGCGGGGATGTAGAGCAAGTGTGCTCGAACCTCGAAACAAATCCCTTGTGTTTGCGATTGCTTACTCTCTCTATCTCCTTATTTATATCTTGCATGCTATTACTTGTCTTATCTTTACATGCTTGATATATTGTGTGCTTAATTGATATATACTTGGGGATTATTTTCTAACACTTGTATTAACCAAGAGAGCCAACGCGGCACCTCAACTCTTATTTAGAGGAATCTTGAGGAGTTTGTCCAGCCCCTTCACGGGGAATTCGGCAATACTCTTGTGTTATACGTAGTGTTTAGTGTAGAAGATTTAGTTTGCATCATATAAGTTTTTAATTTCGCATTTTGTGACCATTAGATTAGCCATCACCTATTCACCCCCTCTAGGTGATTTACAATTGGTATCAGAGCCAAGTGCTCTTGATTTGGGTCTTATAAGCTAGAGTTAAAGATCCTCATTTTTAGGCTAATCACAATATTTGTACACACACCATGGACTTCATGACACCTCCCACCTTTGACAT
>JAVJIF010028732.1:0-34981 GCA_038442645.1 Agave tequilana
TTGCGTATTCAGCTTTTCGATCGTATTTTTCGATTTACTTCCTGTATTTGACCGATTTCACTTTCAAATATCATTTTCCAATATACTAGATTTTCTAGGATTTTCTGAATTTTTCCTGAATTAAAATGAATTTCTTCAAAACCGGTGTCGACCAGTGTCGCTGATCGATTCCTGGAATTTTAATTCTCAAACAGCTAGGAATTTCTAGATAGTCCTTTAGACTTTATTTATTAGAATCATATTCCCTACTTAAATACTTTTTTCTGAGAATTTTATAAATTTATGAAAACTCCAACGGAGTCGGTAGATAACTGATTCCGGGATTTTTAGTTTTAAAACTATAAAGTATTTCTTAAAAAGGATTTCACTATTAGTCTTCATATATTATTATTGATTTTGGTAAAATTTTCGAGTCGTTCCGAGATACTTGAATTTCGGACATTTTTTCAATAACCAAAAATTCCACAATTTCCACCTCATTTCCCACTCACTTTCCATCTAATCCCACTCATTCTCTCTCTCTCCCATAGCCGGCCAAGTGGCCAGGTGAGGGACACCTCACCCTCTCTTTTTGCAAAAACCCCCATCACTTCCATCTTAATCCCACTCCATTCACAAAATCCCCATCTTATATATCTTTTCATTTGCAATTTACCCTTTTTCTCCTTCACTTCAAGCAAAAGAGAAAACTCTCTCCCAAACCCTCTTCTCTCAACCTGAACCCTAGCTCCAAGAACACCTCAAGATCTTCTCCTCCAGCTCTAGCTACTGATTTGGTGCTTGGATCGTAGCTCCCTTCGTCGTCAAGGATCACTTGGGAGCTATTCGTCAACCACACTCTTCCCGGACTCGTAGAGCCTCAATCAAACGGTTCCAAGTGAGTATATCTACTCACCAAGACTTGAGAACTCCTTTGTATACATGTGTTGACAATTCATGTTCACTTGAGCCATAAAAATCACATTTTTAGACCCTCAAACAAAACCCTAGAAATCTGTCCTGTTTTGCTGTTTCCCACGATTAGTCGACTATACCTAGGGACTAGTCGACTAATCCACTGTAGTTGAAACTTAACCTTTTCTGATTTCACAGTTTAGTCGACTAGGCCAGATTTTCAGTCGACTAGATATCCCTAGTCGACTACTAGAATTCCCCTAGTCGACTCCTGAAATAAACTCAACTCTCTGTATCTCAAACTTAGTCGACTTAAGTATCCATTAGTCGACTAATAGTTCCCTGCTAGTCGACTACCCTTACAACCCTAGTCGACTAACTTTCCCTGAAACAGAACCCAACTCTCTGTTTCCCAGTTTTAGTCGACTCATCCAGACTAGTAGTCGACTTAAGACCCCTATTAGTCGACTAACCCTTCCACCTAGTCGACTAATTCTGACTGTTTGACTTAGTTGATTCTGTTCTGAATTTGGATCTTATTGTTGAAACACGTGTGACATATTATTCTTGTTCTTGCTTCTTAACTGGTACTACATGACATGTTACTTGATAGACATTATCTCATATTACTTCATGACTTGTTATTACATATCATAGCTCCATAACTTGTTAAAATGTGAATATCACCACTTATCATGCCATCCCTTAAACCAAGCATGATACACTTGACTTTTGCATAAAATGGACCAACTTACACATGGGTCGGGGAAAAACATGCGGATATCGATATGTGTTCGTGTTTACAGTGGCTTTTAGGAATGTTGTGCAACTCATGTTCCGGTCTGACCTGTGGGCCTCCAGGGGACCGAGGGGAGTGCTTGCTCCCTCTATTACTGGTACCATCATGTTAAGGGCATACATAAGTCCCTCCTGTTTAGCCTAGCGGCTGGCTTCCGTCACCAAGCAACGGAACAATCCTGGACCGTTATCCCGGGCATGTACGGGGTCCACTGTAAACATAGTTCGTCGATACAACCGCTGTTTCTAATAACAACCTTGCTTTACTAGGATATGGATCTATGTGCCCTGGGACGCTGGGTCACATAGTTAGATATCACAGTAAGACAAGTAGTAATAATAAGATGTTAACTGTAAATCTAATGTATTAGGACTTTATCCCTTCATGCTTTTCATACTTGTTAGCTGATATTCCTTATATGGTTTCATACTACTTATTCATGTCTCATAGCCACTTGGCTGTAGTCCGTTTATTATTATATGTCTTGACTCCTTGGATTTGCACATTCAGATTCCGAAGCTTGGAACGAAGTGGAGCCATCCACAGAGGACCAAGCTTACTTTAGCGAGCAAGCGGACTAGTTCCAGTCCCTTCGTGCCAGACTTACCTTTTGACTCACGAGATCCTCTTTCTACTTGTGAGCTTTTTGTATACATATTTGTATATATATTTCTTTTGGACTTGGTTATGATGTAATACACATGTATTGTGTAATACTTTATAATATCCTGTGATAACTTTGTATGTGTACTTCTTGTGTTGGCATATGTATTGATACCACGCTTTGTCGTGTACTCTGTGTCTTGTTGTACTTTTTGCTTAGCGTATATACGTGTGGGGCAATTTCTGGCCTACGTATATACGTCGCAGTGACGTCCCCGTATCCGTGGATTCGGGGCGTTACAGGTTGGTATCAGAGCCTAGGCTCTCACACCTGAAGTACAATCGAGCGGCAAATTTTAATAATTTGCTGATGCCAACTACAATATACAAAGTTATTAGGTCCTCCTTGATTCCTTCTTGATTCATTCCCTTGTATCCTAAACTCCTTCCAATCGTTTTCAAATTCCAGTTTTCTATTCCTAACTCGGTATGGAGCGAAGGACGGGCCGTAACCACTCGGGGCAAGCTTCGAATGGACCCACAGGGGGAGAATGTGGATATTTTGAGGGTCATTCAGACCATGATGGAAAACCAGCAGCAGCAGACTGAACTCCTCAGGCAAGAATTGGCAGCACCGAAGGAACAGAGGCCGGAAATGTATCGGACTTCAGGAGGCTGCAACCAGCCATCTTCACGGGAGGCGAGAAACCATTGGATGCTGAACAATGGTTGACAGATACCACAGATCTGCTGAATGCAGCCAGGGTACCAAAGGAGAACCAAGTTGAGGTCGCCAAGATTCAGTTGAAAGATGTAGCCAGAACTTGGTGGCTCGCTGAAGAGGCCAGACTGGAGAAGCCTGTCACCTGGGACACGTTCTCCAAGAGTTTCTACAACAGATTCTTCCCTGCTACTGCTCAGAAAGACATGGAAGAGCAGTTTATCAGGCTTCAGCAAGGGAGCAAGTCCGTGGACGAGTATGCTGCAGAGTTTCTTAGATTGAGCCGCTTTGCTCCGTACATGGGACGGATGAGGAGAAGCGGGCAAGCAGGTTCCAGCAGGGTCTGCAGATGGACATACAAGTTTTCCTGATGCCCCAGCAGTTGAAGACTTATTCGGAGGTTCTCACCATAGCTCGAGAGGTGGAGTGTGGGCTTGAGAAGAAGAAAGTTGACCAGATGGGGAACCAGGCCATGAAGAGGCCATTTGTACCAATGGGAAGAGGAGGCCCATATAGAGCAGCGAAAGTTCAGAGGCAACCTTTCAGGCCAGCTCCTTACCAGACGGCCCAACCAGTTTCTTTCTGCAGTTATTGTCAGAAGCCAGGGCATATCCGACAGAATTGCCGGAGGGCAAATGGGTGTGTTTGGTGTGTGGATCACGAGATCATTCTATAGAGACTTGTCCGCACAGGAGATTGGGGATAGCCAACCAGACTTTGCCAGCACTTCCAGGACCCAATGGACAGAGAGTGCTACCAGGGCCACTTGGGCAGAGGAATCAGGGACCAGTGATGAGGAGAGCTCTTCCCCTTCCGCCACAGCATGTTGCTCGCCCAGTCCAGAGAGGAGCCAGGACTGCAGCAGGGCGTGGTAGAGGTCAGGCTTACACTCTTACGGCAGAAGAGGCTGAGGCTTCAGAGGAAGTGATAACAGGTAACATCAGAGTTTATTCAAAACCTGTTCTCGCTCTCTTCGATTCAGGTGCATCCCATTGTTATATCTCCGACCATTTTGTGGCTTTGCATTCTATACCTGTTAAATCTTTAGACCACAAATGGGAGATTAGTACAGGGAATGGGGTAGTCATATCTTCTAGAGTTTGTGCTGATTGTCCAGTAGAACTTTGTGATAAGATCTTGGCCATAGATATGATCGTACTAGACACCAAAGGGTACGACGTGATCTTAGGCATGACCTGGCTCAGTCAGTACTATGCAGTGATTGATTGTAGGGAGAGGAAGATTAATTTCAGGATCCCTCATCAGCCGGAGTTCCAATTCAGTGGAGAGGTGAAGTCTACCAAGGGAAAGACACGGATGACTACTTCGGAGGTTCAGAAGCAGAAGGTACCAGTGTGGGATGAATTCCCAGAGGTGTTTGCTGAGATTTCAGGACTGCCACCGGAAAGGATGATTGAGTTCTCCATTGACACAGTTCCAGGAGCAGCTCCTATATCCAAGGCTCCATACAGGATGGCACCGACGGAGTTAGAGATTTTGAAGAAGCAGCTGCAGGAGTATTCAGACAAGGGATTGATTAGGCCGAGTACTTCACCATGGGGAGCTCCAGTACTGTTGGCCAATAAGAAGGATGGTGGTAAGAGACTTTGTATTGACTATAGGGAGTGAACAAGTTACCATCAAGAACAAGTATCCTTTACCCAGGATTGATGATCTGTTTGATCAGCTTCATGGGGCCCGTGTATTCTCTAAATTGGATTTACAGTGGGTTACCATCAGCTGAGGGTGAAGAAGGAGGATATCCCGAAGACGGCATTCAGGACCCGTTATGGCCACTATGAGTTTCTAGTTATGCCTTTCGGAGTCACCAATGCCCCTTCAGTTTTCATGGATTTGATGAACCGAGTGTTCTCGCCCTATCTGGATCAGTTTGTTGTTGTTTTCATAGATGACATCCTGATCTATTCAAAGAGCTACAGGGAGCATGCGGAACACTTGAGGATTGTATTGCAGACTCTCCAACAGGAGCAGCTTCATGCTAAGAGGAGCAAGTGTGATTTCTAGTTGGACAGCATAGCTTTCCTTGGACACATAGTTTCAGCAGAAGGGATTTCAGTTGACCCCAGCAAAGTCCAGGCAGTGAGGGATTGGCAGATTCCGAGGACAGTGACTGAGATTAAGAGTTTTCTTGGACTAGCCGGATATTACAGACGCTTTGTCCAGGATTTTTCTAGGATTGCAGCTCCATTGACCAGGCTCACCAGAAAAGGGGAAAAGTACATATGGACAGAGGAGTGTACTGCAGCATTTGAGCAATTGAAGCAGAGGCTCATTTCAGCTCCAATCTTGAAGACTCCCTCAGGAAGAGGAGGGATGGTCATCTACAGTGATGCATCAGGTAAAGGCCTGGGGTGTGTGCTTATGCAACATGGTCATGTTATAGCATATGCATCAAGGCAACTGAAGACTCATGAGCGGAATTACCCAACTCATGACTTGGAGCTAGCAGCTGTGATATTTGCATTAAAGATCTGGAGGCATTATCTTCTGGGAGATAAAGTGTTGATATACACAGATCATAAGAGCCTCAAGTATATTTTCTCACAGAAAGAGTTGAACATGAGGCAGAGGAGGTGGCTTGAATTGATGGCGGACTATGATATTGACTTGCAATATCATCCAGGCAAGGTCAATACGGTTCCAGATGCACTGAGCAGGATGCCAGAGAATAGAGTGCTTGTCCAGCTCACTCAGCAGAAGGAGTTGATTCGAGACTTCATCAGATTGGACTTGATGTTAGTTCGAAGGACTGAGAAGGCAGGACAGTTCATGACTTTGCAGATTCAGTCAGCATTGATTGATGAGATCAGGGAAGCTCAGAAGGAAGATCCCAGGTTGCAGACATTCCGAGCTCAGGTAGAGGCTGGATTGAGGACTGATATCTGTATTCATCCAGATGGTGCCTTATATTTCGGTAGCAGGATTTGTGTTCCCCAAGGGGAAGTTAGACAGAAGATTTTGGCAGAAGCACACAGTTCAGCATATTCCATCCACCCAGGGGGAAACAAGATGTATCAGGACTTGAAGAAGCAGTTTTGGTGGAATGCTATGAAGAGGGAGATAGCTCAGTTTGTAGCCAAGTGCCTGGTGTGCCAGCAGATAAAGATAGAGCATCAGAGGTCAGCTGGACTTCTACATCCTTTGCCGATACCCGAATGGAAGTGGGAGCACATCACCATGGATTTTGTCACGGCATTACCTCGAAGTCCTAAAGGTAATAATGCTGTGTGGGTAATCATTGACCGTCTCACCAAGTCAGCTCACTTTATACCATTCAGGGTGGGACAGTCAACGGAGGTCTTGGCAGACAAGTACATGAAGGAGATAGTTCGTCTGCATGGAGTTCCAGTCAGTATTGTTTCAGATAGAGACACCAGATTCAGATCCCATTTCTGGGAGAGTCTCCAAGAAAGTTTGGGAACCCGTCTGAAATTCAGTACATCATATCATCCTCAGACAGACGGGCAATCTGAGAGGACTATCCAGATTCTTGAAGATATGCTAAGGGCCTGCATGATTGAGTTTAAGGGATCTTGGGAAGATCATCTTCACTTGGCTGAGTTTTCTTATAACAACAGCTATCAGGCAAGTATCAAGATGGCACCTTTTGAGGCACTGTATGGAAGGAAGTGTCGGTCACCGATTTGTTGGGATGAAGTCGGTGAGAGGAGACTTTTGGGGCCAGAGATTCTGATTCAGACCACAGAGAAAGTCAGAGTCATCAGAGATCACCTCAGGACAGCTCAAAGCCGTCAGAAGAGTTGGGCAGATTCACAGAGAAGGCCATTGGAGTTCCAGGCAGGAGATCATGTGTTTTAAAGATATCACCTACCAAGGGAGTTATCCGGTTCGGTACTCGTGGAAAGCTTAGTCCGAGGTACATCGGCCCATTCGAGATCTTGGACCGTGTGGGAGATGTATCGTACAGATTGGCTTTACCTCCATCTTTGGAGGGAGTGCACAATGTTTTCCACGTATCACAGTTGAGGAAATATGTAAAGGATGATAGTCATATTTTGGATCATTCCGAACTGGAACTGCAGCCAGATTTGTCATATCAGGAGGAGCCGATGGCCATTTTGGATAAGAGTGTGAAGACACTGAAGAACAAGGCTATACCATTAGTGTTGGTGTCTTGGAACCGGCATGCACCAGGAGAGGCCACATGGGAACGGGAGGATGTTATCCGAGAGCGTTACCCTCAACTCTTCACATCTTGATTTGATAAAAACTCTTTCCTTCTATTCTTTTCTACTGTTATCTTTCCTCTTATCCTTATCTATCTGTTACCTTTCCTGTTACCTTTCACCTTATGAAATTTCGAGGACGAAATTTTTGTAAGGTGGGTGGATTGTAATACCCCGTTTCCAGATTGCGTACTTAGTTGCGTATTCAGCTTTTCGATCGTATTTTTCGATTTACTTCCTGTATTTGACCGATTTCACTTTCAAATATCATTTTCCAATATACTAGATTTTCTAGGATTTTCTGAATTTTCCTGAATTAAAATGAATTTCTTCAAAACCGGTGTCGACCAGTGTCGCTGATCGATTCCTAGAATTTTAATTCTCAAACAGTTAGGAATTTCTAGATGGTCCTTTAGACTTTATTTCTTAGAATCATATTCCTACTTAAATACTTTTTCTGAGAATTTTATAAATTTATGAAAACTCCAACGGAGTCGGTAGATAACTGATTCCGGGATTTTTAGTTTTAAAACTATAAAGTATTTCTTAAAAAGGATTTCACTATTAGTCTTCATATATTATTATTGATTTTTGGTAAAATTTTCGAGTCGTTCCGAGATACTTGAATTTCGGACATTTTTTCAATAATCCCAAAATTCCACAATTTCCACCTCATTTCCCACTCACTTTCCATCTAATCCCACTCATTCTCTATCTCTCCCATAGCCGGCCAAGTGGCCAGGTGAGGGACACCTCACCCCCTCTCTTTTTGCAAAAACCCCATCACTTCCATCTTAATCCCACTCCATTCACAAAATCCCCATCTTATATATATCTTTTCATTTGCAATTTACCCTTTTTCTCCTTCACTTCAAGCAAAAGAGAAAACTCTCTCCCAAACCCTCTTCTTCTCAACCTGAACCCTAGCTCCAAGAACACCTCAAGATCTTCTCCTCCAGCTCTAGCTACTGATTTGGAGCTTGGATCGTAGCTCCCTTCGTCGTCAAGGATCACTTGGGAGCTATTCGTCAACCACACTCTTCCCGGACTCGTAGAGCCTCAATCAAACGGTTCCAAGTGAGTATATCTACTCACCAAGACTTGAGAACTCCTTTGTATACATGTGTTGACAATTCATGTTCACTTGAGCCATAAAAATCACATTTTTAGACCCTCAAACAAAACCCTAGAAATCTGTCCTGTTTGCTGTTTTCCCACGATTAGTCGACTATACCTAGGGACTAGTCGACTAATCCACTGTAGTTGAAACTTAACCTTTTCTGATTTCACAGTTTTAGTCGACTAGGCCAGATTTCAGTCGACTAGATATCCCTAGTCGACTACTAGAATTCCCCTAGTCGACTCCTGAAATAAACTCAACTCTCTGTATCTCAAACTTAGTCGACTTAAGTATCCATTAGTCGACTAATAGTTCCCTGCTAGTCGACTACCCTTACAACCCTAGTCGACTAACTTTCCCTGAAACAGAACCCAACTCTCTGTTTCCCAGTTTTAATCGACTCATCCAGACTAGTAGTCGACTTAAGACCCCTATTAGTCGACTAACCCTTCCACCTAGTCGACTAATTCTGACTGTTTGACTTAGTTGATTCTGTTCTGAATTTGGATCTTATTGTTGAACACGTGTGACATATTATTCTTGTTCTTGCTTCTTAACTGGTACTACATGACATGTTACTTGATAGACATTATCTCATATTACTTCATGACTTGTTATTACATATCATAGCTCCATAACTTGTTAAAATGTGAATATCACCACTTATCATGCCATCCCTTAAACCAAGCATGATACACTTGACTTTTGCATAAAATGGACCAACTTACACATGGGTCGGGGGAAAACATGCGGATATCGATATGTGTTCGTGTTTACAGTGGCTTTTAGGAATGTTGTGCAACTCATGTTCCGGTCTGACCTGTGGGCCTCCAGGGGACCGAGGGGAGTGCTTGCTCCCTCTATTACTGGTACCATCATGTTAAGGGCATACATAAGTCCCTCCTGTTTAGCCTAGCGGCTGGCTTCCGTCACCAAGCAACGGAACAATCCTGGACCGTTATCCCGGGCATGTACGGGGTCCACTGTAAACATAGTTCGTCGATACAACCGCTGTTTCCAATAACAACCTTGCTTTACTAGGATATGGATCTATGTGCCCTGGGACGCTGGGTCACATAGTTAGATATCACAGTAAGACAAGTAGTAATAATAAGATGTTAACTGTAAATCTAATGTATTAGGACTTTATCCCTTCATGCTTTTCATACTTGTTAGCTGATATTCCTTATATGGTTTCATACTACTTATTCATGTCTCATAGCCACTTGACTGTAGTCCGTTTATTATTATATGTCTTGACTCCTTGGATTTGCACATTCAGATTCCGAAGCTTGGAACGAAGTGGAGCCATCCACAGAGGACCAAGCTTACTTTAGCGAGCAAGCGGACTAGTTCCAGTCCCTTCGTGCCAGACTTACCTTTTGACTCACGAGATCCTCTTTCTACTTGTGAGCTTTTTGTATACATATTTGTATATATATTCTTTTGGACTTGGTTATGATGTAATACACATGTATTGTGTAATACTTTATAAATCCTGTGATAACTTTGTATGTGTACTTCTTGTGTTGGCATATGTATTGATACCACGCTTTGTCGTGTACTCTGTGTCTTGTTGTACTTTTTGCTTAGCGTATATACGTGTGGGGCAATTTCTGGCCTACGTATATACGTCGCAGTGACGTCCCCGTATCCGTGGATTCGGGGCGTTACACGGGCCGCCTTCAAAAGATCTGTTGTGTCTATTAGCCACTGTTCTGCATCCAGGGGCTTCTCTGTGCCTGAAAAGATCGCCGGCTGTAATCTCCTGAAATCCGACACGTTGCCTGGCCTCAGTTCTCGGGGTGCAACTAACAGTCTTGATGTAGAAGCTCAGTCTGTTGTTGTTGACTCTGCATCATCCCTTGAAGTATCCTCATCATACCATCATTGTCTCTGTTGGATCCATCTTGAGAAGTACCAGCACCATTACGTGTTCCCCGTCTTTCCATATTTGAGTTGGTTGGAGTGGGTAACGAAAAGAAACTGGAAGGTAAAAGATTGAAGGTCTCAGGATTCAAGAAATGGATCAGAAGGAAGGGATAGATAACTCTGCACTTGCAGTTGGATTGTATAATCAGGACTCTTGGATCCCAGTTGCAAATTTCTTTACCATTAATTTGCCATCTGGGCGTACTGAGGATGCGAGAGCCTAGGCTCTGATACCACCCTGTAACGCCCCGATCTCGCGGATACTGAGACGTTACTGCGACGTATATACGCAGGTCAGAAATACCCTCACGTATATACGCTAAGCATCAGTACAGGCAAGAATCAGAGTACGGAAGCAAGTGGTGCATTATACATTCCAACATATAAGTACAATTACAAAGTTATCACCAGAGGTGATAAATATTACAATAATATTACATCACCTGATAGGCGCAAATGCGAGAATACAAAAAGATGTACATATACAAAAGGCGCTCACAAGATAACTGGAGAAGCCGCGAGCCAACAAGGGGGAGCAAGGATGGGACTGGAGCTACAGTTGATCTGTCTGCTCCACAGAAGTAAGCTTGGTCCTCAGCAAGATGGTCCCCTCCGGTCCAAGCTCCAGGACCTGGACATGAGGATTTAGAGGAGTCAGAACTCCCCAGGCGAGTGGTGAGGCGAAAGCCAGATGGCGTGCAAGGGTAAGCACATGTGTATCGATAAAATCGAATCATAAGCATGCATTGAAAACCGTGTCGTGAGCATAAGCATGCAGAAGCAAGTAGGGATAGTAATCGATATCAACCCGGAAACATGCATGTCATAACATGATAAAAGCAGGTAATAAGGCGATGAAAGTAGACAAGGCAACACCAGATATTTCATAAACTAACATAAAATTGATAAAACCAATTACGAGTAAGACTGGTCGCACAAGCCCAGGTCACGGCTCCATGAGACTAGTACATCGAAGGAGTAATCCAAACAAGGAAACCCTCATTTATATACCTTTATCCCATGTCATCGTAATCTAGGCGCATACAACCCGAATCACGAAACAACACAACAAATTGTATATTAGCATCTTATTTTAATTGGGGCCGTCTAAGTTGCGGGCTTCAGTATGCGTCCCATTCCGCATACTTTCACTTACAACTTATAGAGCAAGTTAATTGCAAACTGATAAAGTTCGATGAATCATGTTTCGGATGGGTCCCGTACATGCCCGGGACAACGGTTCAGGAGTATCCGGTGCTGAGCCGGAACGTACCTGTAACACCCCGCTCCCGGAATACGTGCTTAGCTGCGTATTCAGATTTTTTTGATCGTTTTTTTCAATTTATTTTCTGTATTTGTTTTGCTTTATGAGTTATTTGTATGAACGTTTTGCCTTGGATCTGGATTCGTGAACTCGGAGTCAGCCCTACTCTGAACCGGGAGTCCGATCCTAAAGTATAGCTTGATTTGATATTTCTGCTATTCTGATTTGACCGATTTTAGTTTTAAATATCGTTTTCCAATATTCTAGATTTTTCATGATTTTCTGGAATTTTCCTGAATTAAGTTGAAAATCTTCAAAACCGGTGTCGACCAGTGCCGCTGACCGATTCCTTGATTTTTAATTTACAAACGGAGTGAAATTTCTAAAAACGGCTTTCACATCATTTCTTAAATCATATTTTCTATGTAAGTACTTTTTCTGAGATTTTTCAGAATTTATCAAAATCCGGCCAACCCGGTGTAGACTTATATTGACGGTTGACTTTAAGATTTTTATTTCAAAAATAAGATTGAATTTCTGAAATTCGATTTCACCAAAAATCTTTTTATAATATTTATTATTTTTGAGAATTTTTGGGAAGCTTTCCAAGTTACTTTATTTTTGGACTTTCCGGAGTTTTCGGTGTTTTCCCAGATACCGGAATAGTGTCCAGATATTTTTCCACTTTTTCTCTCTCCTCGCTAGACGCTAGTTTCACCAACTTGGATTCCGCATTTAATGCAGAGATCCTCTCCATGCTGCATTTAATGCATTTCAGATCAACTCCCATCAAGTCAAATCTGACTTTTGTCCTTTTGTTAAACGCAACCTTAGCACTTCCCTGGACGCGGCTTTAATTCCGCGTTTGGCTCATTTTGGCCTAAACGCAGGCATAAGGGCTGCGTTTGGAGAGGGAGACGCAAGTTCTCCTTGTGTGTTCTTTTGTTTTGAAAAGTGCAACATTATTATATTCATTCCCATCCTTTATATAAATGCCTCCACTCCTTCTCTCTCATTCATTTTTTCCTTTCTTTCTTCTTCTTGTTTCCTGCAACCACCAACAGAGAGCATGGCAGCCCACTTCCATGGGTTTGAGCCATGTTCCCTCCTTTGGCTAGCCATTTCTCCACCATCTCCTCCTCCATTTCCACCACCAACACCACCACCTCATTCTCCTCCATCTCCCCCTCCATTCCAACAACAACAACTACAACATCACCACCTCCACCATCTTCTTCTTCCTTTTTCCACCAAATAAGCCATTTCCACCACCACCTTCTCCACCATCTCCACCACCATATACACCATCTTAGCCACAACGAACCACGCCACCTTCCTCTCCTCGTCGTGCTCTTTCCGACGAGCTATAGCTTCGTTCTCCGAAGCCTCGTTTCCGAAACTCCATTTTCACCAAATGAACTACACTTGCACCCCCGTCATCTTCTCAAGGGCCGGCCACCTCCTTTGGATTGGGGCCGAGCTCTTCTTCGTCGGCAACATCTCCGGTGATTATTCCGGTAATCGATCACGATTATTCCGGTAATCATTCCGGCGACAATTTCACCACCTTCCACAAATTCCATCACCACCACTAAGAAGCTTCCCTCTTCACCACCATTTTTACTTTCACCACCATAACTCCACCTCCATCTCCACTACTTCAACCCCCAAAATCACCTTTCCCTTCCTCTCTTCCTCTCTGTTGATTGCTGACGCGGATCTTCACCCCGCGTCTAGGCAATTCCTTAACGCGATCCGCGCGTTCCTGTGTTGACGCGGCGCGGAGCCCATGCCCGCGTCTGTGTCCTTCTTGTGTCAACACGACGCAGAGCCCATGCCCGCGTCTGTGTTCTTCTTGTGTTAACGCGACGCAGAACCCACGTCCGCGTCCGCGTTTCCCTCGTGCCCTGACTTGAATGCGGGTCTCGAACCCCGCGTTTGTGGCACCTTCGCGACGCGATTCCCGCGTCTGTGATTCCCGCGTCTGCTATTCTCGCGACGCGATTCCCGCGTCTGTGATTCCCGCGTTTGCTATTCCGCGACGCGTGTAACACCCCGCTCCCAGAATACGTACTTAGTTGCGTATTCGTATTTTCTGATCATATTTTTTCGATTTACTTCCTGTATTTATTTTGTATTATGAATTATTTATATGATTGTTTTGTCCTGGATCCGGATTCGTGGACTCAGAGTCTGCTCTTCTCTGAACCAGGGACTCGATCCTAGTGTCTTACTCAATTTGGTCTTTCCGGTATTCAGATTTGACCGATTTTAGTTTCAAATATCATTTTCCAATATTTTAGATTTTTTATGATTTTCTGAAATTTTCCTGAATTAAATGGAAAATCTTCAAAACCGGTGTCGACCAGCACCGCTGACCGATTCCTGAATTTTTAATTTATAAATGGAGTTAAATTTTGAGAAAACGCTTTCACAAATTTGCTTAGAATAATATTTACTATTTTAATTCAATTTTTGAGAATTTTCAGAATTTATCAGATTTCTGCGAGATTTGGTGTTGACCGATATAGGCGGCCGATTCCAGGATTTTTAATTTAAAAACTATAAAGAATTTCTTTAAACGAATTTCACCATGATTCTTAGAATAATATTATTGATTTTTGAGAATTTTTGCGGGTCGTTCCGAGATACTTGATTTTCGGACGATTTCGGTATTTTTCCGAAAGTTTTCCGCATCCGCAACCGAATCCCGGGAATCCGCCACTCTAATCATTTTCACTTTTTCTTCCAAGAGAATATCTTCCTTTTTTCATTTTCTTTTCCTTTTTCCTTTTTCTTTCCTTCTTTTTCCTTCACCAAATTCTCCATTCTTCCACCAAAAATATCTTCTCCAAAATATCTCCTCCTTCAAAAATATCTTCTCCAAAATATCCCAAACCACTCAAACTCCTCTCCCATCATCATGGCCGGCCAGAGAGCCACCTCACCTATCCATTTTACAAAAAACCCCTCCCTAAAACATTTTTTACATCTCCTTCACAATTCCAAATCCTATATAAACCTTTCCTTCTCCTTTCTACTTCATTTTCTCTTCACCAACACCTTAACCACCACCAACTCCTCCTTCATCTCCACCACAACAACAACTACTACAACTTCTCCAACTTCCTACCTTCATCTTCTTCCTCCTCCATCTCCATTTAAACCACCACAACTTCAACAACTCCACCAAAGCCTCCACCTTCCCTTTACCTTCTCCAAAACTATCACCACCACAAACCTCTCCACAAAACACCACCCCATCATCTTCTTTAGGGCCGGCCACTTCCTTTGGATTGGTGCCGAGCTCTTCTTCGTCGGCAATATCTCCGATGATTATTTCGGTAATCGTTCGCGATTATTCCGGTAATCATTTTGGTGACAATTGCAAGCAACATCTCCGATGATTATTCCGGTAATCGTTCACGATTATTCCGGTAATCATTCCGGTGACAATTGCAACGACAACACAAGCGTGACCACCACCATCTTCACTTCCACCATCAATTCACCGCCACCCCATCACCACATCAAGGGCCGGCCATCTCCTTTGGATTGGGGCCGAGCTCTTCTTCGTCGGCAACGTCTCCGATGATTATTCCGGTAATCGTTCGCGATTATTCCGGTAATCATTACGGTGACGATTACAATGACAACAACTAACATCACCTCCATCTCCTTTACTTCAACCACCAAACATCACCTTTCTCTTCCTCTCTGTTGATTCCTCTCTGTTGATTCCTAACGCGGATTTCACCCCCCGCGTCTAGGCAATCCTTTAACGCGGCCTTCGCGTTATTGTATCGACGCAACGCGGAATCCATGCCCGCGTCTGTGTCCCTCTCGTGTCAACACAACGCGGAGCTAATTCCCGCGTCTGTGTTCTTCTCATGCTAAACGCGACGCGGAACCCATGACCGCTTCTGCGTTCTCCTCATGCCCTGACTTGAACGCGGGTCTCGAACCCCGCGTTTGTGGCACCTTCGCGACGTGATTCCCGCCTCTGCGAATCCCGCGTCTGCTATTCCCGCGACGCGACTCCCGCGTCTGCGACCCCCGCGTCTCACTCTCAAAACCCGCGTCTCCCTGTGCACTCTCTTTTTCTCTCCTCTTCACTTTCTTTCTAACGCGTGCGCGAGTTCCATGGATTTCGGACTTTTCGGCATTCCAGTGATTTAGGCGAGTGTTCTCGCTTTCTTCTTGACTTTCCTATTTCAGCGAGTGTCCTCGCTCTCGTCTCCATTTGGATTTCCCCGCTTTGTCGGGTTGACATGTATTTTATTCCATGATTATATGTGTTTTACTACTTTATACTATGCATGGCCGACCCTTCGTGGTCGTTGAACTCTGGGTTTCTGCCCACTCCTGGGATGGCTGGTAACCACCGAGAGTGCGAGCGTTCTTGGTCCCTCAGCCCTCAGCCTCCGGTCTCTCACTATCTTGAAAGAGAAGTGATTGGGACCGTCAGGTTCTCAGCACTACCTCCAGACCATTCAGCCTCCGGTCACTCACTATCTCGAAAGGGAAGTGATTGGGACCGTCAGGTCTTCAGCTTCGCCTGGTTATCATGATCAGCGCTCAGCACTTTACCACTAGATTCGTCTAGGCGAGATGCTGCCGGATTTTCTACTCGCACTTTAAGCCGAGTTATCCCGGTAACCTTGTCAGACGCTCCAGTGTTAAATACTGTTTGCTGTCTGTACACTCCAGCTTGCTCAGCTCCGCTTGGTTGTGCTCAGCTACTACTCTATCATCATACCATGTATTTCCTGATATGTTAATACTTGCCATGCTATTACTTCATACCTGTCATTTACATGCCACTATTTAATACCTGTTTGTATCACCTGACACCAGACATGCTACTATTTGGCAAGACCCCTTGTTATGACATGACTTGTCACCTGCCAAATATCATCATCCTGTCATGCTATCACTTGACACCCAGCATGATATACTTGACTTGTGATTATCACATTTACGGGAATCTTGCCTTGTTATCCTGTATTATATACAGTGACCTGTTTTCCTGAATGGAACTAAGTGCCACACGGAGCAAAGTGCCACACCACATACGTGGTGGGGGCCACCTCTTGAATCTGTGGGGGCCACCTCTAGAATCCATCCCCTCAGAGCAAAGTGCCACATGGAACAAAGTGCCACACCACATACGTGGTGGGGGCCACCTCTTGAATCTGTGGGGGCCACCTCTTGAATCTGTAGGGCCATCTCCTGTCATGACCAGTTATTCCCGTAATCTGATAATATTGATAAGCCATAAAAAGGATAACTTGCACGGGGAATGGGAGGAAGTGGTGGATGCCGGTATGATGCCTTGCTTATAGTAGTGGAATACCAGAAGACTGACGATTCGTGTTAGGGGGATTTCAGCCCCCAGAAGATGCGTGTTAGGGGGATTTAAGGCCCCCATATGGCTGTGTCCCGGGCGGTCGGGAACTACTATAAGAGGAGCTATCAGTTCTTCATCAGCTTCCAGTAACGAACCTCGGCTTGCTTATATATGGATGTATGTGTGTTGGGATGTACACCAGGACACATACCTAGATATATGGGTCAGACGAGTAATAATAATAAAAGATGCCAACTATGTATCCTGTTATGCCTGTTATGAACTCCCGTTATGCTTGTTATGATTCATGTTATGCCTGTTATGTACTCCTGTTATGACCGTTGTGTGATTTGCCACGAATGCTTCCATCGGATTTTACATCGGATTCTGGTTTTATGATTATTATCATATTCGCTGCTCATACCCAGCTTTATTCCTTGTGTTCCATTCCATCAGTCTCATGTTCCTATCTTACCATACCATGAGTACTTCCTGCTTGATATCACTTGTTATATATCTACCTGCCTATACATGCTTATGCTCACGACACGGTTTTCAATGCATGATTATGATTCGGTTTTATCGATACACTTGTACTTATCTCAGCACGCCATCTGGCTTTTGCCTCACCACTCGCCTGGGGAGTTCTGACTCCTCTGGATCCTCATGTCCAGGTCATGGAGCTTGAAGCGTGTGGATTCTCCCAGTTGCTGATCAGAGTGGCGCAGCGGTAGCGTGGATCTCCAGTAGACCGTCCAGAGCTCTATCCTTCCAGGCCCCCTGTGTGCCTCTCGGGTTTTTCTTTTGTAAACTCGTGAGTGCCTTATACTGTTCATACATGTACATCTCTTTGTAATCTCGTAATTGCGCATATCAGTGATGTAATATTCTTGTAATATTTATCACCTCTGGTGATAACTTTGTAATTGTACTCATATGTTGGAATGTATAATGCACCACTTGCTTCCGTACTCTGATTCTTGCCTGTACTGATGCTTAGCGTATATACGTGAGGGTATTTCTGACCTGCGTATATACGTTGCAGTAACGTCTCCGTACCCGTCGGGATCGGGGCGTTACAACGCGACTCCCACGTCTGCGACCCCCGCGTCTCACTCTCAAACCCGCGTCTCCCTGTGCACCAATCTCTCTTCATGCACTCCTCTCTCCATGGACTTCTCTCTCTAGCTCTCACGTTCTCTCTCCTCCCTCTCTTTCCTTTCTCTCTCTTGATTTCCTCCTCTCTCTATCACTTTTCTCTAACGCATTGACGCGTTGATTCCCTGGATTCCGGATCGAGGATTTCACTATGTTTTCTAATGACTTAGGCGAGTGTCCTCGCCTCCATTCGATTTTTCCTTTTTTTATCGGATCGACTTGTGTTTACGTTATGTATCACTTGACAACTGATGTGTGATCATTTACCATGCTACTACTGGGCACCTGCTTCTGTTACGTTATCTCTTACCACTTGTCACTGTTATAACATGACTTGCCACATGTCTAATATCACCCCCAAGGCATATAACACCTGACACCTGATATGCTGCTACTTGACACTTGTTCCTTATTATGACATGACTTATAACCTGTCACCTGCCTGATCACTTGTCATTGGCATGTTGAGACCTTATACCTGTTATGATTAACTCTCTACCCATGATTATCATATTACGGGAATGTGGTACCAGATCTCTTGTTATGAACTCCAGTTATGCCTGTTATGAACTTCAGTTATGCCTGTTATGTACTCCTGTTATGACCAGTTATGATCCTACTCATTCCCGTAATCTGATAATTATGTTTAATAAGCCATAAAAAGGATAACTTGCACGGGGAATGGAAGGAAGTGATGGATGCCGGTATGATGCCTTGCTTATAGTAGTGGAATACAAAACTGACGATTCGTGTTAGGGGATTTAAGGCCCTCAGAAGATGCGTGTTAGGGGGATTTAAGGCCCCAAATGGCTGTGTCCCGGGCGGTCGGGAACTACTATAAGAGGAGCTATCAGTTCTTCATCAGCTTCCAATAACCAACCTCGGCTTGCTTATATATGGATGTATGTGTGTTGAGATGTACACCAGGACACATACCTAGATATATGGGTCAGACGAGTAATAATAAAAGATGCCAACTATGTACTCCTGTTATGACCATTGTGTGATTTGCCACGAATGCTTCTATCGGATTTTACATCGGATTTCCAGTTTTATGATTATTATACCTGCTTGCACCCTGCTTTACCACTCGTGTTCTATTCCACCAGTCTCCTGCTCTTATCACCTTATATCATACATGTTCCTAGCTTGACATTGATTACTGTCTCTCTACTTGTTCCTGTTTGCTGATGCTCACGACACGGTTTTCAATACATGTTTATGACTTGGATTTATCGATACACATGTGCTTATCTATGCTCGCCACTTGGCTTATGCATCACCACTCGCCTGGGGAGTTCTATCTGACTCCCCTGGATCCTTATGTCCAGGTCATGGAGCTTGGAGCGTGTGGATTCTCCCAGTTACTGATCAGAGTGGCGCAGCGGTAGCGTGGATCTCCAGCAGACCGCCCTGAGCTCATCCTTCCAGGCCCCCCTGTGTGCCTCTCGAGTTTTCTTCTTGTAAACTCGTGAGTGCCTGTGTATTGTTCATACTTGTACATCTCTTTGTAATCTCGCAATTGCGCATATTAGTGATGTAATATTCATGTAATATTGGATCACCTCTGGTGATAACTTTGTAATTGTACTCATATGTTGGAATGTATAATGCACCACTTGCTTCCGTACTCTGATTCTTGCCTGTACTGATGCTTAGCGTATATACGTGAGGGTATTTCGGACCTGCGTATATACGTTGCAGTAACGTCTCCGTACCCGCAGGATCGGGGCGTTACAGGGTGGTATCAGAGCCCAGGTTCTACCTCCTCAGTACGTCCAGACGGCAAATTAATGGTAAAGAAATTTGCAACTGGAATGCATGAGTCCTGATTATACACTCCAACTATAAGTACAGAGTTATCTATTCTATCTTGATCATCCTTCATTTGATTCCTAATCCCTTCCATATATCCACTGTTTTGGTTTTTCGAAGCCTTTATACCAACTTAAGATATGAGTAGACTAGAGGGGTAGTGGCTGGTTCTAAATGAAGCGATTATATGATCTCTTTGGCCAACTCTATGAAGCCCGGGTATTCTCAGGATTGATCCTGATCGGGTTATTTTTCAGAAGTCAGTAGTCGGGATTCTCTACGGGTATTCTACATTCTCGGCTATATCTTTCAGAGTGATTGATGCCTGGTATTCGGAATTCTTAATTATCGGTCTTCTTTATTATGCTCAGTACTATCAGGGTTTTCATTATCTTCAGTATTCTGGGTTATTCTCGGAGAGTTATCAAGTATACAGTACGGCTGGAATTCTATTACAAAGAAATGATATCAGATCAGTATATTCGGCATCGTTCGAAGATTTATACAGCATGAAGTGCAGGAGATATCTATATTCTGATCGTTGTTCAGTCAACTTGAGGGCCCTACCTATAGTGCTTCATATCTTAATTGGTATAATTCCCGTCCTTGTCCTCTTTGTGTTCATTTTACCCCTTATCGAAATTGCGAGGACGCAATTTTTTGTAAGGTGGGTGGAATGTAACACCCCGCTCCCGGAATACGTGCTTAGCTGCGTATTCAGATTTTTTTGATCGTATTTTTTCAATTTATTTTCTGTATTTGTTTTGCTTTATGAGTTATTTGTATGAACGTTTTGCCTTGGATCTGGATTCGTGAACTCGGAGTCAGCCCTACTCTGAACCGGGAGTCCGATCCTAAAGTATAGCTCGATTTGGTATTTCTGCTATTCTGATTTGACCGATTTCAGTTTTAAATATCGTTTTCCAATATTCTATATTTTACATGATTTTCTGAAATTTTCCTAAATTAAGTTGAAAATCTTCAAAACCGGTGTCGACCAGTGCCGCTGACCGATTCCCGGATTTTTAATTTACAAACGGAGTGGAATTTCTAAAAACGGCTTTCACATCATTTCTTAAAATCATATTTTCTATGTAAGTACTTTTTCTGAGATTTTTCAGAATTTATCAAAATCCGGCCAACCCGGTGTAGACCTATATTGACGGTTGACTTTATGATTTTTATTTCAAAAATGAGATTGAATTTCTAAAAACCGATTTCACCAAAAATCTTTTTATAATATTTATTATTTTTGAGAATTTTTGGGAAGCTTTCCAAGTTACTTTATTTTTGGACTTTCCGGAGTTTTCGGTGTTTTCCCAGATACCAGAATAGTGTCCAGATATTTTTCCACTTTTTCTCTCTCCTCGCTAGACGCGAGTTTCATCAACTTGGATTCCGCATTTAATGCAGAGATCCTCTCCATACTGCATTTAATGCATTTCAGATCAACTCCCATCAAGTCAAATCTGACTTTTGTCCTTTTGTTAAACGCAACCTTAGCACTTCCCTGGACGCGGCTTTAAATTCCGCGTTTGGCTCATTTTGGCCTAAACGCAGGCATAAGGGCTGCGTTTGGAGAGGGAGACGCAAGTTCTCCTTGTGTGTTCTTTTGTTTTGAAAAGTGCAACATTATTATATTCATTCCCATCCTTTATATAAATGCCTCCACTCCTTCTCTCTCATTCATTTTTTCCTTTCTTTCTTCTTCTTGTTTCCTGCAACCACCAACAGAGAGCATGGCAGCCCACTTCCATGGGTTTGGGCCCTGTTCCCTCCTTTGGCTAGCCATTTCTCCACCATCTCCTCCTCCATTTCCACCACCAACACCACCACCTCATTCTCCTCCATCTCCCCCTCCATTCCAACAACAACAACTACAACATCACCACCTCCACCATCTTCTTCTTCCTCTTCTTTTCCACCAAATAAGCCATTTCCACCACCACCTTCTCCACCATCTCCACCACCATATACACCATCTTAGCCACAACGAACCACGCCACCTTCCTCTCCTCGTCGTGCTCTTTCCGACGAGCTATAGCTTCGTTCTCCGAAGCCTCGTTTTCGAAACTCCATTTTCACCAAATGAACTACACTTGCACCCCCGTCATCTTCTCAAGGGCCGGCCACCTCCTTTGGATTGGGGCCGAGCTCTTCTTCGTCGGCAACATCTCCGGTGATTATTCCGGTAATCGATCACGATTATTCCGGTAATCATTCCGGCGACAATTTCACCACCTTCCACAAATTCCATCACCACCACTAAGAAGCTTCCCTCTTCACCACCATTTTTACTTTCACCACCATAACACCACCTCCATCTCCACTACTTCAACCCCCAAAATCACCTTTCCCTTCCTCTCTTCCTCTCTGTTGATTGCTGACGCGGATCTTCACCCCGCGTCTAGGCAATTCCTTAACGCGATCCGCGCGTTCCTGTGTTGACGCGGCGCGGAGCCCATGCCCGCGTCTGTGTCCTTCTCGTGTCAACACGACGCAAAGCCCATGCCCGCGTCTGTGTTCTTCTTGTGTTAACGCGACGCAGAACCCACGTCCGCGTCCGCGTTCCCTCGTGCCCTGACTTGAATGCGGGTCTCGAACCCCGCGTTTGTGGCACCTTCGCGACGCGATTCCCGCGTCTGCTATTCTCGCGACGCGATTCCCGCGTCTGTGATTCCCGCGTTTGCTATTCCCGCGACGCGACTCCCACGTCTGCGACCCCCGCGTCTCACTCTCAAACCCGCGTCTCCCTGTGCACCAATCTCTTTTCATGCACTCTCTCTCTCTCTCCATGGACTTCTCTCTCTAGCTCTCACGTTCTCTCTCCTCCCTCTCTTTCCTTTCTCTCTCTTGATTTCCTCCTCTCTCTATCACTTTTTCTCTAACGCATTGACGCGTTGATTCCCTGGATTTCGGATCGAGGATTTCACTATGTTTTCTAATGACTTAGGCGAGTGTTCTCGCCTCCATTCGATTTTCCCTTTTTTTATCGGATCGACTTGTGTTTACATTATGTATCACTTGACAACTGATGTGTGATCATTTACCATGCTACTACTGGGCACCTGCTTCTGTTATGTTATCTCTTATCACTTGTCACTGTTATAACATGACTTGCCACATGTCTAATATCACCTCCAAGGCATATAACACCTGACACCTGATATGCTGCTACTTGACACTTGTTCCTTATTATGACATGACTTATAACCTGTCACCTGCCTGATCACTTGTCATTGGCATGTTGAGACCTTATACCTGTTATGATTAACTCTCTACCCATGATTATCATATTACGGGAATGTGGTACCAGATCTCTTGTTATGAACTCCAGTTATGCCTGCTATGAACTCCAGTTATGCCTGTTATGTACTCCTGTTATGACCAGTTATGATCCTACTCATTCCCGTAATCTGATAATTATGTTTAATAAGCTATAAAAAGGATAACTTGCACGGGGAATGGGAGGAAGTGATGGATGCCGGTATGATGCCTTGCTTATAGTAGTGGAATACAAAACTGACGATTCGTGTTAGGGGGATTTAAGGCCCTCAGAAGATGCGTGTTAGGGGGATTTAAGGCCCCCAAATGGCTGTGTCCCGGGCGGTCGGGGAACTACTATAAGAGGAGCTATCAGTTCTTCATCAGCTTCCAATAACCAACCTCGGCTTGCTTATATATGGATGTATGTGTGTTGAGATGTACACCAGGACACATACCTAGATATATGGGTCAGACGAGTAATAATAAAAGATGCCAACTATGTACTCCTGTTATGACCATTGTGTGATTTGCCACGAATGCTTCTATCGGATTTTACATCGGATTTCCAGTTTTATGATTATTATACCTGCTTGCACCCTGCTTTACCACTCGTGTTCTATTCCACCAGTCTCCTGCTCTTATCACCTTATATCATACATGTTCCTAGCTTGACATTGATTACTGTCTCTCTACTTGTTCCTGTTTACTGATGCTCACGACACGGTTTTCAATACATGTTTATGACTTGAATTTATCGATACACATGTGCTTATCTATGCTCGCCACTTGGCTTCCGCATCACCACTCGCCTGGGGAGTTCTATCTGACTCCCCTGGATCCTTATGTCCAGGTCATGGAGCTTGGAGCGTGTGGATTCTCCCAGTTGCTGATCAGAGTGGCGCAGCGGTAGCGTGGATCTCCAGCAGACCGCCCTGAGCTCATCCTTCCAGGCCCCCCTGTGTGCCTCTCGAGTTTTCTTCTTGTAAACTCGTGAGTGCCTGTGTACTGTTCATACTTGTACATCTCTTTGTAATCTCGCAATTGCGCATATTAGTGATGTAATATTCATGTAATATTGGATCACCTCTGGTGATAACTTTGTAATTGTACTCATATGTTGGAATGTATAATGCACCACTTGCTTCCGTACTCTGATTCTTGCCTGTACTGATGCTTAGCGTATATACGTGAGGGTATTTCGGACCTGCGTATATACGTTGCAGTAACGTCTCCGTACCCGCAGGATCGGGGTTACAGTACCGCTAGGTACCGGGACTTATTTACGCCCGAACAGGAATAGAGTATCGCAGATCCCATAGAAATAGGCCTAGGGCGTGTGCATACCCGGCAGCAATAAACATGAGTAGGGGTGCCAGCACACCCCACGGAATCCCTGGTGGCCGCCAGGTGATCCCTCAAGTATGTGGCCACGCGCGGCTCGATAAGACCACCATAAACATGATTAATCAGGGCCCATCAGTTTCCCCCAAACCGGGTACAAGTTGTCTACTTATAATAATTTATCCAGTAATAATGTCTACAGAGTATTCATAGTAATCTTATATTCATGGTTATCCCATTACGGGGATCAACAGGAGTAAAGTCAGGAGCCTCCCTATTTCAGGGGGTTCAAGTATCAATGTGTCAAGAAGCAGGTGGTAAAACATATGCTAGGTAGTAAGTCATGTCAGGTGGTAACACGTTAGTTGTCAAGTATGATACAGACAGGTGTATGTCAACAGTTAATGTAACACCCCGTTCCCGGAATACGTACTTAGTTGCGTATTCAGATTTTTCGATCGTATTTTTCGATTTACTTCCTGTATTTATTTTGTATTATGAATTATTTATATGATCGTTTCGTCTTGGATCCAGATTCACGGACTCGAGGTCAGCCCTAATCTGAACCGGGAACCCGATCCTAGTGAATTGCTTGATTTGGTCTTTTCGCTATTCCGATTTGACCGATTTCAGTTTTAAACATCATTTTCCAATATTTTAGATTTTCTATGATTTTCTGAAATTTTCCTGAATTAAGTTGAAAGTCTTCAAAAACGGTGTCGACCAGTACCGCTGACCGATTCCCGGATATTTAATTCACAAACGGATTGGGATCACTAGAAGTGTCTTTTTACATTATTTCTTAAAATCACATTTTCTATCTAAATACTTTTTCTGAGGATTTTATGAATTTATGAATTCCACCAGATTCGGTATCGGCCAGTATCGCTGGTTGATTCCAGGATTTTTAGTTTACAATCGGGATTGAATTTCTGAATTCCGCTTTCACTTTGCTTCTTAAAATCATATTTTATTCTTTAATACATTTTCTGAGGTTTTTCAGAATTTATCAAAATCCGGCCGACCCGGTGTAGACCGGTATCGGTGGTTGACTTCCGGATTTTTAATTTGAAAACGGGATTTTATTTCTGAAAACCGATTTCATATTATTCCTCAGGATGACGTTTTCTACCTCCGGGTATTTTTTGGGATTTTTCCGGAACAGTCGATTTTTCGCGACCATATTATAATAATATTATTTTTATCTTTTCTTTCTTTCTTTCTTCCTTTCCTTTCTTTTCTCCCACCAACCGCAGCCCACTCCCCTCCACGTGGGCGACACCACACCCCCTCTCATTTAATCCCTCTCCCATCACCAATCCCTATCACTCTCTCTCCTTCTCTATTTCTTTTTCTTTTCTTTTTCTTTTCTTTCCCTCCTTCTCATTTCACTTCTTCTTCTTCTCCTCCATTTGGTGGCCAACGACCAACCACCCAAGCAGCCACCACCACCGGCGCCTCCGGCCACCACGACGCCGGCGAGAGACCCCCCAATATCCGGCCATCTCTCTCCTCTCTCTCTCTCTCTTTCTTTTCCTTTCTTTCCTTTTCTTTTCTTTCCATTTTTCTTCCTCTCCTCCCCTTAGATCCGGCCATCACCACCATCTCCGGCCACGGTCTCTCCGTCGCCGGGCTCCTCCCTCCTCCGGCAGCCCCCGGTGGGGATTGACCGCCGCCGGCGTGACGCCGGCGGCCTTGGGCGCGGCCAGGGGCCTTAGGCCCCCTGTGCGCTTGTGTGGAGGGGGTAGCAGCCCCCTCCTTCTCCTCCCTGGGGTGGCCGGTGCCACCCCAATTCTGGGCGCCGCCGGCGGTGTGCCGGCGGCCGTGGGCGGCCAGGGGGCCCGCCTGGGCCCCCTGTGCGTGGGCTGAGGGGGGCAACAGCCCCCCTCTTTCTCTGCTGAGGGGGCAACCGCCCCCTCTTTCTCCCCCTCTCTCCTGGGGAGTGGCCGGCGCCACTCCCCCTGCCGGCGGTCGGCGCCGCCCGGCGCCGCCGCTTGGCCGGCGGCCAGGCCGAGCGCCCCCAGAGGGGGGGCGCTGTGTGTGAGCAGGAGGGGGGCAACAGCCCCCCTTCTCTCTGTTTCTCTCCCCTGTCTCTTTCTCTCTCTCTCTCTCACTCCTGAATTCTCTCTCTCTCTCCTATCCTTTCTCTCTCTCTCTTTCCTGAATACTCTCTCTCTCTCTCTCATCTCTCTCTCTCATCTCTCTCTCTCACTCTAGCCTACTCTTTCTCTCCTGTTATCTCTTTCTCTCTCCTCTCCTTATAATCTCTCTCCGCCTTTCTCCCTCTAGATCTCCCTGTCTCTCTCTGTTAAATTACTGACGCGGATCTCACCCCCGCGTCCAGGTAACCCCTTAACGCGGATCTTCGCGTTCTTGGCATATGTTCAATGCGGCCTTCGCGTTCTTGTATCGACGCAGCGCGGAGTTCAGGCCCGCGTCTGTGTCCCTCTCGTGTCGACACGACGCGGAGATAATACCCGCGTCTGTGTTCTCCTCGTGCCCTGACTTGAACGCGGGTCTCGAACCCCGCGTTTGTGGCACCTTCGCGACGTGATTCCCGCGTCTGCTATTCCCGCGACGCGACTCCCGCGTCTGCGACTCCCGCGTCTCACTCTCAAAAACCCACGTCTCCCTGTGTCTCTTTCTCTCTCTAGGTTTCTCCCCCCTTTCTCTCTCTAACTCTTTCTCTCTCCTCTTCACCTTCTTTCTCCAATATTTTCATATTATTATATTTTATGGCGCGTGCACGAGTTCCATGGATTTCGGACCTTTCGGCATTTTCGGTGATTTAGGCGAGTGTCCTCGCTCTCGCCTTCATTTGGGTTTCCCGCTTCGTCGGGTCGACATGTATTTTATTCCATGTTTTCATGTATTATGTATTGGGCTGCGTCCCTGTATTTGTGTATGGCCGAGTGCCAATGACTGGACACGTATTGCTCTGTGACGAATGCTTGTATTAGGGTAGTTTAATTCTTGTACACATACCATGCCTGTGATGTATTTTACTGCTTTATACTATGCGTGGCCGACCCTTCAGCCTCCGGTCACTCACTATCTCGAAAGAGACGTGATTGGGACCGTCAGGTTTCTCTGGACCCTTCAGCCTCCGGTCTCTCACTATCTCGAAGGAGACGTGATTGGGACCGTCAGGTTTCTCAGCTCCGTCTGGTGAGCATACTTAGCGCTCAGCGCTTTATTCACTAAATTCGTTTAGGCGAGATGCTGCCGGATTTTCTACTCGTATCTTAAAGCGAGTTATCCCGGTAACCTCGCAGAGCGCATTAGTGTCTAAACTCTGTTCGCTGCCTGTGCCTCCAGCTTGTTCAGCTCCGCCTGGTTATCATGATCAGCGTTCAGCACTTTACCACTAGATTCGTCTAGGCGAGATGCTGCCGGATTTTCTACTCGCACTTTAAGCCGAGTCGTCCCGGTAATCATGCCAGACGCTCCAGTGATAAATACTATTTGCTGTCTGTGCTTCCAGCTTGCCCAGCTCCGCTTGGTTGTGCTTAGCTACTACTTTACCGCATGCCATGTACTTACCTGATATGTTAACACCTGACATGCTGTACTTAATACCTGTCAATTGCATGCTAATATCTCACACCAGTCTATCTCACTTGCCAAATGATGTGTTATCACCAGACCTGCTACTACTTGGCAAGACCTCTTGTTATGACATGACTTGCCACCGGATTAATATCAATCTCTTGACATGACTTGTTACCTGCCAATTATCATCCTCCTGTTATGCTATCACTTAACACCCGGCATGACATACTTGACTCTCATGATTATCACGATAACGGGAATGATGACCTGACATCTTGATAGTACAAACTGTACTCCTGTTACACATGTGATACCTTATAGTACGAACCAGTACTCCTGATATACATGTATTCCTGATAATCCTGACTTGCTCTTGCTCATTCCCGGAATCTGATAATCATCTAATAAATCATAAAACTGGACAACTTACATCGGGTCGGGGGAAACTTGCGGCTATCAATATGTGTTCGTGTTTACAGTGGTACTAGGCATGTTGTGCAACTAAAACTTCCGGTCTGACCTGTGGGCCTCCAGGCGACCGAGGGGAGTGCTGGCTCCCTCCTTCTTAGTACCATCTTGATAAGGGCATTTTATAAGACCCTCCTGTAGGCCTTGCGGCCGGTTCCATACACCAGCGATGGAACGTCCTGGGTCGTGGTCCCGGGCATGTACGGGACCCACTGTAAACATAGTTCGTTGATACCCCCGTTGGTTTCCAATAACAACCTTGCTTTACTCGGATGTGGATCTATGTGTGCTGGGACACTAGTTCACATATCTAGACATCAGGGTAAGACGAGTAATAAAAATAATAATAAAAGATGCCAACCATGGATCAGTTGTATGCTTTGCTGAGTTTGCTTTCATCGGGTTTTACATCGGATTTCCGGTTTTATGATTATTATTATATTTACTGTTCATACCCTGCTTTATCCCTTGTCTTCTATTCCACCAGTCTCCTGTTCTTATCTTATCATACCCTGAGTACTTCCTGTCTAACATCTACTTGCTTACATGCTTCTGCTCACGACACGGTTTTCAATGCATGATTATGATTCGGTTTTATCGATACACTTGTACTTATCTCAGCACGCCATCTGGCTTTTGTATCACCACTCGCCTGGGGAGTTTCATCTGACTCCCCTGGATCCTCATGTCCAGGTCATGGAGCTTGGAGCGTGTAGATTCTCCCAGTTGCTGATCAGAGTGGCGCAGCGGTAGAGTGGATCTCCAGCAGACCACCCAGAGCTCTATTCTTCCAGGCCCCCTGTGTGCCTCTCGAGTTTTCCTCTTGTAAACTCGTGAGTGCCCGTGTACTGTTCATACTTGTACATCTCTTTGTAATCTCGCAATTGCGCATATCAGTGATGTAATATTCATGTAATATTGGATCACCTCTGGTGATAACTTTGTAATTATACTCATATGTTGGAATGTATAATGCACCACTTGCTTCCGTACTCTGATTCTTGCCTGTACTGATGCTTAGCGTATATACGTGAGGGTATTTCTGACCTGCGTATATACGTCGCAGTAACGTCTCCGTACCCGCAGGATCGGGGCGTTACAGTTAATATAACAAGTATGACATCACAATACCAAACGAGAACACCGATATAAATACATAATGTTATGCAAGTCAACCCGACGATGCGGGAAAGTCCAATGAGAAAGCGAGAACACTCGCCTAAAGTTCAGGAAAACACTGTGAAATCCCAAGCTCTGGAATCCAGGTAGTCAACGCGTCAATGCGTTCAAATAAAAAGGAGAAGAGAATGGAGACACGGGAATCGCAGACGCGGGAGTCGCGTTGCGTAGATGTCACTAATGCGGGGTTCAAGACCCGCGTTCTAGCAATGATACGAGGAGAACGCAGACGCGAGCATGAACTCCGCGTTGCGTTGATACAAGCGCGAATGTCGCGTGAAATAACTACTCAGACGCAAGGGTAAAATCCGCGTCTAGTAATCACAAATGAGAGAAAGAGAGAGACAGGGAAGAAAAGGGGAGACGCAGGGAAAGGTGGAGAGAGAGAGACGCAGTTTTGGAAAAAGAAGGAAAGAAAAGAGAAGGGAAGAAAGGAAGTAAGAAAGAAAAGAAAGAAGAAAGGAAAGAAAAGAAGGGAAAGGGGTTGGTGGTCGGCGATGGCCGGCGGTCACCGGCGGCGGCCGGAGGTGGCCGGAGATGGCCGGAATCCGGTAGCTCAAGCCCAAGTCCAAGAAATCATGGGGTGCAAGTCTAGTTCATTTTGTAAAAATGGAGTTTTGCAAAAGGAGTTTCGGAGAGCGAAGCTATAACTCGTCGGAAAGAGCACGACGAGGAGAAGAAGATGGCATGATCGTGGGTGGCTATAGTGGTGTATATGGTGGTGAGATGGTGGAGAAGGTGGTGGTGAGAATGGGTTGTTTTGATGGAAAGGAGAGGAAGAAGAAGATGGAGAAGATGGTGTTGTGATTTGTTGTTGAAATGAAAGAGGAGATGGAGGAGAATGAGGTGGTGGTGTTGGTGGTGAAAATGGAGGGAGAAATGGTGGAGAAATGGTGGTGGAAATGGAGGAGTGGTGGCCGGCCAAGGGGAGATGGGTTGCTGTTTTCGTTTGCTGAAAAAGTGGAGAAGGAAGGGAATTATGAAAGAGAGAGAAAGAAGGAAAGGTGGGGTGATATATAATATATATATATATATATATATATATATATATATATATATTATATATATATATATATATATATATATATATATATTATATATGGGAATAAATGATTACAAGTTTGACTTGGGAATACCTTTAATATAATGAGACTTATGTCTCATTCCAATTGCTGCGTCCCCCTGAGAAGAATCCGCGTCTGGGCCAAATGAACTGGACGCGGAGAAAAATCCGCGTCCAGGAGGATAAACGCGAGTTTTGCGTTTAACAAAGGACAAAAGTCATAATGACTTGATTGGAATTGATTAGCAGTGCATTAAATGCAGTATGGAGAGGATCTCTGCATTAAATGTAGAATCCAAGGTTGGTGAAACTCGCGTCTAGCGAGGAGAGAGAAAAGTGAAAAAATATCTGGGTACTATTCCGGTATCTGGGAAAACACCGAAAACTCCGGAAAAGTCCAAAAAATAAAGTAGCTTGGAAAGCTTCCCAAAAATTCTCAAAATAATAAATATTATAAAAAGATTTTTAGTGAAATTGGTTTTCAGAAATTCAATCTCATTTTCAAAATAAAAATCTCGGAATCCACTGTGGACGGTGTCTACACCGGGTAGGCCGGACTTTTGATAAAATCTGAAAAATCTCAGAAAATGCCTGAAAGGAGAAAATATAATTCTAAGAAGAAATATGAAAGAGGAACTCAGAAATTTAATTCCAGTTGTAAACTAAAATTCCTGGAATCAACCAGTAATACTGGCCGACACCAAAACCAGTGGAATTTTGATAATTTCAGAAAATTCTCAGAAAAAGTATTTAGATAGAAAATGTGATTTTAAGAAGTTACAGGAAAGCCATTTCTTAAAATTCAACTCCGTTTGTAAATTAAAAATCCGAGAATCGGTCAGCGGTATCGGTCGACCCCGGTTTTGAAAAATTTCAATTTAATTCTGAAAAATTCCAAAAAATCATAGAAAATCTAAAATATTAGAAAATGATGTTTAAAACTGAAATCGGTCAAATTGGAATACCAGAAAGACTAAATTGAGTAATAACCTGAGATCGGGTCCCTGGTTCAGACTAGGGCTGAATCCAAGTTCACGAATCCGGATTCAAGACAAAACAATCATATAAACAATTCATAATACAAAATAAATATAGGAAGTAAATCAAAAAATATGACTGAAAAATCTGAATGCGCAATTAAGCACGTATTCCGGGAGCGGGGTGTTACAGAAAATAATCAAAAACTAGCATTTCGATACTAACTCAAGATTGCATGCGAAAAACATAAGCATAAAATTAACTTACCCCCATAAAACATCTCCAACTAGCACTTTACCGACGACGCGTGTATTTATACACTCTTTATGTTTAACGTGCTATGTGACATGATTTGGATATGTGATACATGAAAATTGATGTCTACATTTTTTTAAAGATTTGTCGCGATTTTTTCAGAATTTTTTTGAGCTTTCTATGTAACGTTTTTTGCGCACAGCCCGAGACCAATCCGAGACGTTGCGATCGATTTGTCTCAATGCCCACTGAGTCAGCGGCCGAGGTCGCGACTTTAAATCATGACAGGTACACAATACTTTCTCATGACGGTGTTATCATTGAGATCAATCACTGTCACTGCGTATGAGTAATGGACATTCTCATATTTCATTGTTGTGAATTCGGGGAACGCCCCACGATCGAATCGACTAAGGCAGCGCATCGAAAATTAAACCAAAGGATCTACTAAGACAACGAGAAGAAGTAAAGAAGAAGATATTCTAAAGTAGATAGAAAACCAACACACAATATAACGTGATTCCAACGATCAAACAGGTTGTGTGTACATCCACAAGAGAAGGGGGACTAACTTTATTAAAACTTTGAGGGAGTATAATAAGAATTATTTACCCCTCACGCTGAGAAAATTACAAGGCCTTGATGGCCGTCAAGAACAGTGAACCCTTATGGTAAAGCTTCTCTCACGATCTCTTACCTAGGTCAATTACACCCTTAGGAATTACAAATTCATTGGATTACATTGAAGTCCACCCCAAAGGATTATTTATAAACCATAGAACTCTCCTAATTCTAAACAAACTTATCAATACGAACAATCACCGCCTCAGAATAAAAGAAAAAAGAATCTGGAAACAGATCTAAAAAGAAAATTGCCAGCCCCGACATTAGTCGACTAGGCCAGGGTATTATCGATTAATATCATGTTTTAGTCGACTAGTCCCAAATACTAGTCGACTACTCTGACAAAATTTGAAAACCCCAGCTCTCTGTTGGCTAACCTAGTCGTCTATACAATGTATTTGTCGACTACTCCATGTGATTAGTCGACTATACCCAGTATTAATCGACAGGTAATGTGCACAGCTCCTTGTGCATGTTCATTATTTGATCTCTAAAGTTTCGTATACCATCACCACACATTCCAGTGGTATACACCACATATTCCAGAGACAAATCCTAACATTCATCACAGTTTTTGTGCACTCCTAGAGTCTGTCAATGTCCTCCAAAGATGTAATTCGGCCAAAGAACCCGTTGGTAGGAGGATAAAGTATCCTGTTAACCCAGCAGTCCACAGGATGTGGTGCGCCCATGGACGCGGGTGCACTGAATGCTTTTCCCCACGGCGGCATCCATCACTGTCAATGAGCATGGCAACAGATATTATTGTACTCCCATGCCAGTTTCTAGACCACGCCTTAACCTCACACAAAGAAAGATCTGAATGTGGAGTAAGAGAGAAACACAAACTTGAATATGGATCCCCCTTTCTCCAACAACCTGTCCATGATCCTTACACTCCTCTGGCTAATTTCGCTTGTTCTAGTTCATCCCCTTCCCTCTCTCAATGCTCAAACCTGCGAAAACGCCACTGACCTTTCACGCGTTGCTCTCTTTCAAGGCCCAGTTTCCTGATGACCCCCTCAACAATTTATCCTCGTGGAATGAAAAAAACACTACTGTCCACTTCTGTAACTGGCTCGGAGTCACCTGCGACACACCGCAGAATCCCGAGAGAGTCACAGCTTTGTCCTTGGATTCCTTCAACTTAACTGGAGCGCTCTCCCCATACTTGGGCAACCTCACCTTTCTCCGCTTGCTAAACCTCTCTGGCAATAATTTTCACGGCCATGTCCCTTTAGAATTTGGCCGTCTCTCCGCCCTCCAGTATCTCGACCTCGGACACAACTTCCTTACAAGGGAACATACCTCGCTCGCTCGCTCAATGTTCAAAACTTCGCATCATAAATCTAGCAGTCAACAGCCTCACTGGACAAATCCCAGAAAATTTCAGCCAGTGTCAGGATCTAAGTATTGTCAGCTTGTACCACAATCAGCTTGCAGGAACAATCCCAGCTTCTTTTGGTTCTCTTCAAAAGCTATCCGAATTTTATGTTGAAACCAACCAGCTCACAGGAGGCATCCCCGAATCGTTTGGCAATCTCTCCAGTCTCATGTATTTCGATTCCTCAGAGAATGTATGTCCTGTGAGATCCCTGCCTCTCTCTGTAACATCTCCTCCATATATTACTTCAATGTTGGAAGCAACAATCTCTCTGGAGTGCTCCCACATGATATGGGCATCACTCTTCCAGGCCTTCAATCCTTCTATGTTTCTACAATCAACTAAGAGGTCAAATTCCTATGTCACTATCCAATGCTTCTGGGCTGCAAGAATTGAGCTTCATGGGAACATGTTTATAGGGTCGATCCCTAAAGATTTAGGATCTGTACCAAATCTGACTCTGTTGATGTTGGTTGGAATCAGCTGGAGACTGCGGATTTGTATTTTCTCACCTCCTTGTCCAACTGCAGCAAACTAAGTATCCTTGATGTATCCCGAAATAACCTCCAAGGAGTTCTTCCTAGCTCTGTAGCCAACCTCTCCACAATGCTAACATGGGTGAGGATGCAGGAAACAAGATTTCTGGGATCATTCCACCGAGATTTGTAGATTTAAGCGATTAACCTATTTTGATATGGCTTCAAACCTTATAACTGGAGTCATTCCCTCCACCATGGTAGCTTCAAACTTACAACAATTGGACTTGTCGGAGAACCTACTCCATGGAAAAATCCCAACCACCATTGCAATCTCTCACAGCTCAACCTGCTTGTTCTCGCGAAGAGAACAATTGCAAGAAGTATACCCACGAGCATCAGAAACTTGTTCTTCTTGAGTGCTTTAAACCTTCACACAACGAGCTCAATGGTACCATACCTGGAGACACCTTTAGCCAGCTCTCTTCACTAACGCAATACCTTGACTTGTCACACAACAAGCTAACTGG